>JAKUCV010007376.1:9133-27603 GCA_028386065.3 Turnera subulata
AAAAAGAAGAAGAAGGTGGCTGAATAGGTGGAGGTGGTGTCGGTGGAGGTTCACGGGTGCAGAAGAATAGAAAAAAAGAGAAGATAAAAATGGGTGGCAACACGGGTTCACAGGGATAAAGAGAGGCAGGCACGAGCGTACATGAGATGGCAGCGCCAACGTCAATCATGCAGGTTGGCTGCATTTGAAGCAGGTCCGATCCGGACCAGAAAATAACTGATACTCCTCCTTGGTTATTTTTCGGTGTGATTTTTCTGAGGATTATGGGACCCAAAAAATACCAACTTAGGTCCGAAAAATCCACGGAAAAATTACGAGCGCGGGAAAAACCTCGGTTTCGAAAAACGATGCTTGATTTACCTTGAATTAATTACCCAAGATTAAATTCAAAGGTAAATCACTGTATAAAGACTTTTACAGTCACGGTAAAAATACAATTTTTTACCCGGGCTGTTACAGTCTACCCACCTTAAAAAGAATTTCGTCCCCAAAATTCCGTCTTATCCATGGGTCCTACCATGATAAACTTCTGGCACACTCGGGTGGTCTCAGGTGGTCTCGGGTTGACTTGGCAACGGGGTGAAAAAGAAGAAGATGGTGGCTGAGCAGGTGTGTCGGTGGAGGTTCACGGGTGCAGAAGAAGAGAAAAAAAAGAGAAGATAAAAATGGGTGGCAGCACGGGTTCACAGGGAAAAAGAGAGGCAGGCACGGGCGTACAGGAGATGGCAGCGCCAACCTCAATCTTGCAGGTTGGCTGCATTTGAAGCGGGTCCGATCCGGACCAGAAAATAACTGATACTCCTCCTTGGTTATTTTACGGTGTGATTTTTCTGAGGATTCCGGGACCCAAAATGAAACGTCCGTGTCCCAATTTATTAATATAAAATAGAATTTAAATATAAAATGACTAAATTGCCCTTTTCATTCCCGGGACACGAAAAAAAACCATCAACTAAACACCCGTATCCCAAATAACCCATTAAATTAATTACAATATGAGAAGTGACCAAAATGTCCTTCTACCCGGGATACGATATCAACAACATGATCAACATCCAATCAAATAATAAATAATATAATAGAATCAAGTACGCAGCGGAAGACAAAAATTACATAGCAACATGCATGCAAAGAACCCTATGGATCCGACCCGAGGAGGAAAGCACCGCCACCTGCTGATATGCTCTTCTGATCATCGATCAGCTAACCTGTGTAAAGACTGTGAGGGAGTGAGACCAACCACTGTCTCACCGCAAACAAATAAACCATAGTATACAACTACAAATCAACCACAAATACACCGGCATTAAGTAATAGCAATCACAGTGCACAAACAAGTCACAATACACAACACAAGCATTCATCAGACTACAAACCATCACTTATCATTACTTATATTATTATCGTTGTTATTACGTTTGAATATTTTATTAGGACCCTCTACTGTGTGCGTCGAGCTCGGTCCCGTCTCATGAGACAACCAGGGCATAAGCCCAATATAATCAGGGCAAGGCCCAATACAATCAATGAGAGAGAGAGAGATAGACAGAGAGAAAGAGGGAGGTAGAAAGGGGGAGATAGAAAGAGGGAGGTAGAACCGGTCATCACAGACCCATATGCTAAACCGCATATACCATGCTATCCCGCATGAAATCCCGAGGGGTATCACTTCCCGCTCGAACCAACCGGTCAACAGCCCCACAGTAGAATTATTATAGTATGTTATTCTCAATTATGCTTAAAGAGTTGTGCCATACGTTATGATCAAACAGGATTGTGTGGTTTTAATATCTTATCCTCAAGTCCGGGCCTTCAGCCCTCAAGTCACCACACGAACCACAAAGTCATATATCATTTCTTAATCATAACAACATATCATGCTCAACTATTATGCTTAAAGAGTTGTGCCATACGTTATGATCAAACAGGATTGTGTGGTTTTAATATCTTATCCTCAAGTCCGGGCCTTCAGCCCTCAAGTCACCACACGAACCACAAAGTCATATATCATTTCTTAATCATAACAACATATCATGCTCAACTAGCATACCATATCATATAGGCTCACAGTTCACATAATTAGGCAACAAAGATATCATCATCATGATACACCGTGCAACAACAACATCAACACAACAGGAATACACACATACAGCTTTAAATGCCAAACAAATGTTATCACTTAATGAACCACAACAGATAACCGAGTATTGTAGGCAGTACGCATACAAAGATTTATATGTCCTTACCTGGACTATTAAGACCGCCTTAAATCAAAAGTCGTGTCTTGCCAAGTCATTCACAGGTTCCTATATTAATAACAAAAAAATATTTTTCATATATATATATATATATATATATATATATATCATGGTTCCAGAACATAAAATGAGAACTTGGGCCAAAGCTAAGAAAATATTTTTGTTAAAAATTTATTCATCATGTGCCTGAGTTCAAGCCAAAATCATTAGCTTTATCAATGTCCTTAAAATTCTTTTTTTATAAATTACTTAAAAACCCAAACACATTGTCCATTATAAAAAAAAACTCCATTTGAAAAGAGTAGATAATATATCCAGTAAATGCACTTACAAGGTGCCATGTCAATCATAAAGCTACAGGAAAAAAAAAAAACCAAAACGTGTCAATGGCCATGCATATATGCGCATGAAGGTAATGGTTATTAAAAGAATTAAATGAAATATTTTATGGCTCATGGACAACACATCCATCTGGACTAACTAGACTTCTACACATTGACATTGTTGCATGCCAAGAACTCAATACATAAGACTCGACCTTATCTGGCAAACTCCACGTGCTCTATTTAACCCAAAAAAAAGAACATACAGGGACACATGTTATCATGGAAAACGAATTGTCCCTACTATATTATTACTCAATTTGGCATTACCGTTAAAATCTGTTTCAAATATCAAATGCTTACCGAGTACTGTATCCCAAAAGCCACAACAACATGGATCGCAAGACTACACACCAGTTTTGGCCACTTAAGAGTCCAAAAAAAAAAACCAAGCTGTACCCAAACCCACCATTGCGCAGATTATTTTTTTTTCTTAACTTCAAGAGGGCTGGGAAGGAGAGGAAAAGGAGAGAAAACTAAGAGGATGTGGGAAAGGTGTGGTATCGGTTGAAGTGAAAGTGACTGCCCCAAAAAAAAGAAAAGAGATGAATTTATAGTTAGGGTTGAATTTATAGATAGGGTTGGGCTTGGCAGAACTCAAAACCAAAATAATATCATTTGCTTAAAACTACGTCATTTTGATGACGCTTGCAAAAGGTAAGGTTAGGAGACCAACACACCATGATCAAAACGACGCATCCACATATGTTTATTATTCAAGCATTTAAGCATTCCTAAAACTACGTCATTTTGGCCAAAGCACACCCGACACCTGTGTTTCGTATGTAGGTATACGTTTTTTTCAAAGCAAAAGTCTACTTAGGAATTAACACCAATATAAAATGTTAAGTTTATTAAAAATCACATAATAACATTAGGAAAAATAAATTCCCATGATGAGAAGGGTCTTGAAAATTTCTGAGAAGGTAATATAAAAAAATTGAAAATTCGGGGCGTTACACAAAAAATACCAACTTAGGTCCGAAAAATCCACGTAAAAATTACGAGCGCGGGAAAAACCTCGGTTTCAAAAACCGACGCTTGATTTACCTTGAATTAATTACCCAAGATTAAATTCAAAGGTAAATCACTGTATAAAGACTTTTACAGTCCCGTTAAAAATACAAATTTTTACCCGGGCTGTTACAAATACTATATTTTGCCCCCCCTCCCCCCCCCCCCCCCCTAAATTTATTTTCTGGATCCACCCCTGGGCGACTCACATAATCGCCACCGTTGTTTTTCAGACTTTAGTTAGCGTGTTGATTCCATCTCTCTTCTCGGAGTTCGGACGCGGTTTTATCAGCAGGTAGCTATGCCTTGCCTTCTGGTTGGATCCATAGAGTCGACATGCATCTTTAATTTCTTTTGTGGCATTTATATTTATCTTGATCATCCGCTGCATAATTATTTTCTGAGATGTTGTATTGAATTTATTAACTCTCATTTTCTATCGGCGGTTTGCCGGGTTGATTTGCAGATGTTTAGTTGGAATATGTTCTTATGTTGTTTTACGACATCTCGGTGATATGATATTTCCAATGGATAATGTTTTGTGTGCCGAGGCACCTTTTTTGTTGCATCCCGGGTTACAGGTGTATTGTGGTCATTTTCTATTATTTAAGTATTTTCTTTATTTAATTGGGATGCGGGCTTTTCATCTGTCGTACTAAACTATTGAATTATTTCAATGCCAATTTCATTTCTTTTATTTTTTTTTGTCTTTCTTAATTGTCTTGCCTGAACTAATATGCTACTGAATTATTCCAATGCCAATTTGATTCTTTTTTTTTTTACAAAGAGATAATGGCTTTTTTTTTTACAAAGAGATAATGGGAAGTGCAATAAAGCATTTGTATGCAACTGTATAAAATTCCCAATGGGAATGTTTGGATTTGTTATCATGATATCGATATAGCATAAAAAAATATGATATTGATATGAATTATTTATTTTTTAAGTTTGAATGCAATGGACTTGAAAATATTGATTATGTTTTGTCTTATCTTACATTTATTTTCTCCTAAAATGAGACGGGATGGTTTATATTTATTCTGAAAATTGAAAAAGATAGCATACTATGTTATACAAAATTTAGGACATTTTCGGTCACAGGACCAAAGAAAATTCGGTTATTCGGTCGGTCTTTGAGTCTATGGGCTTTTGAATAGCCTGGTAGAAGTTCGGCCAACTTGAAAACCAAACCAAAGTTTAGAATGATGGAACCAAACAACCGAACACTCACCCTAGCAAAATAATCACACAACACACCATGACCACATCCTATTGACTGCATACGTTGCATTGCTGTTCAGCAACACAAAAGCCATCAACAATTGATGTATGGTCCACAACATCAGAGTTCTTTTCTTTTTTTTGTTGGCACAAAGCATCAATCCATTAAACAAACAGAAGAGAAAAAAAGGTATATATGCATAGAGTAAAAATAAAACAAATGTAAGAAGAAATATTTTGTTTATAAATTGTGAAAAACATATATGTTCATAAACAAATCAAAACACAGTAGTCAATCAAACAAATGAGAGGGATGTGTTACTCTCCGGTAACGATTCTTTTCCCTTTTTTTTTTACATTCAAAATGTTGATAAGCGTACTTCATATTCATTAATCGCCATCACCTTCTCCTATGGAATTGAAAAAGCTGGCGAGTCTTTCAGAGACAGATTGTTGGCTTTCGACTAGCGATCCTTCATTCCCTTCGTAGTCATCATCACCTTCGTAAACCAGATGAATGCCCCATTTCTTGAGCTCAACTCCTTCAATTATTGGTGGGTTTGCCTTTGTCACCTCTATCTTACATCCATCTTTCAACAGCAAAACAAAAGGATGATCATGTGGATAACGGCACAGGTGGATTTGCTCTTCATGAGTGTTTGGTATGCCCAACAAGTGTAATGCTGTAGTAAAAATGGGTGTGTTTTGTTTTAGAATCCTAGCCCGAATGTCCGGCACCACTGGCAGTTCGTCTACTGCTATGTCTGGTATCTGGTGGCCAAAAGAGACAACAACTCCGACAAGCACGGCCCTGATTTTGCTGTTTTTAAACTCTGATGAGAAGTTGTCAACTTCTGGAGAAAACCAATCTGGGATTTTGCTCCCCGGTATGCTCAAGTTGCGTATATTCCTCAAACAAACCTGCGATAAATAACAAGGGAGTCAGTGACTCACAGCTGGAACAATTAGAAACGAGCAGTATGCAGCCAAAGAGACAACAACCTTTGAAAGTCTTCGAGTTACTTCTGAGGAACATGCTCCGCAATTGCTCATGAATAACCGTGTCAAGGACTTCAAGCATTCAATGCCTGGAACATCGATAACCTTCTGACAATTAGTGAGGTTCAACTGCTTTAAGCTCCCCAAGTTTGAGAGATCAGATACAACTTCCAAACAGAAACAGTCAGAAATGTCTAGTTCTTCTAAGCTCGAGGGCAGTGGAGGGAGAAACTTGAGCTCCTTACAGCGGAGCAAGCAGAGTTTTCTGAGGAAAGAAAGCCCTTCCAAGCTCGAGGGAAGGCTCGAAAACTTGTTGTGGGCCAGATCTAAGATCCTTAAAGATGATAGGTGCTGGAAGTCATCAGGAATTTTACCGCAGATTCCCCAAGCACGGGCATCAAGTTCTTCTAGGGATGAAAGATTTGAAAAGGAAGTTGGTAGGAGAACAACCTTCTGATCTGTGTGGTGGAGACATTTTGAAGGATCCTTTCTCATTTTCAATATCATTAGACTAGAGAGCATTCCAAAACTTTCAGGAAGTTCGGTTACCGAAGTTTTCTCCATCAACAACTGCTTCAAAGACTTCAAGTTTCCTATTGAAGATGGAAGCCTGTGGAGCATTGTACATTTGGTCAATCTCAAGATTACAAGACTTTCCAGCATCCCAATGGATTCAGGCAGCTCCATAATATTAGCAGTGCCAAACAAGTTGATAGTAGTAAGAGTCAGCATTCTCCCGATTGCTTCTGGCAAGTACACAAGAGATGTGCATTTCCGCATGTTCAGCTTCTCAATCATTTTCAAACCCTCAATCTGATCTGGAAGATCTTCAATTGGCGTCTCATCTAATTCAAGCTCGCTGATAGAAGCTAGTCCTCCAGTTGAATCAGGCAATTTGCTCAGTGAATGACACCCTCCAACGAATAAACCCTTCAAGTAAGATAGTGAACCAATTGAAGCAGGTAATTCTGTAATTGCACTTCTGTTGAGAGAAATTTCTGTCAGCGACCGAAGATTTCCAACAGATTCAGGAATCGCTGTTAGTGATTTACACCACATCAAACTTAGTTTCTCAAGTTGTGACAAACATCCAACAGAATTTGGCAGTTCCTCCAGCGCAGAATCATTAAGAGAGAGAGTTTTCAAAGAAACCAAGTTCCCTAAGCAATGGGGGAGCTGTGTCAAGGATTTGCAACCATTGAGACTGAGTTTCTCAAGTTTTGTAAGGCGGAAAATAGAATCAGGGAGCTTTGATATAGGAGTTCTATCAAGAAGAAGTTTTCTTAAAGAGCTCATGTTGCCTATATCATCAGGCAGTTCTTTCAATTTTGAGCATTCAGAAAGCGCAAGTTTCTCAAGAGATTTGAGCCCAGAGACATCAGCTGGCAATTCAGCAAGGTTTGAGCATCTTTTCAAGTTCAAGTGAAGTAAACTCCGCATATTTCCCACAGAGTTGTGAATCTGAGTCAGTCGACTGCATAGCTCAAGGTCAAGCTTTTCCAGGTTTTTACATCCAGATAAATCAGGAATAGCTACCAGATTGTAACAACCCCGGAGATTCATTACCATCAGGTTCCCAGCCACCTGAAACCAAAAGGTGGTCTCTTCTCTTAGTGCAACACCAAAACGCATTCAGAGAAAGAAAATTCTTTCAATGTAGTAGCGGGATAAACAAGCACAATAGCAGCTTCAAATGCCTTCCCAAAGAGATTTTCTTAGAAAACCAGGGAAATATTGCAAGCAGTTCCCACACAATAGGATGGAGTAAACCATTCTGATAGCAAACGTACAACATTACATGTTCTAATAAAGAAAAGCGTACCTTATTCCTTCCCCAATCCCACACTCTTTCAACCCCGCTTTCTGAGAGGTCAAGCACAGCCAGTTGAGAAGGAGAATAATCAGAGGGAAGATTATTCAGAGGACATCCTTTCCACTGGAGCCACTTCAAGCTACCTGGAAAATCTCTAAATTTACCTTCCACTTTTGCCTGGTTGATCTGAAGTAGCCGTAGATTAGCCATTGATTTAAAGCCCTCAGTTCTAAGAACCATCTCCCCCTCTTCCATAGGCACATGTTGGCTCAATGTTAGACATTTGCCAAAGAGGTAAGCGAGTGCAGAGCAGAAATTCGGAATGGCTCCGAGGTTATTACGGGAAGTTCCTTGATCTTCCACATAATGTTTCTTTTTGAACTCAAGGATAATACCTTCCATATTCCTTGTTCCCTGTCCCCGTAATAAAAAGGAAGTTACTCTAACATTATTGATGCAGAACATGGAAAAAAGAAACAAAACATTTAAACAACATTGACAGCGGACAATTCTATTGCCTAACAAAGTTCCAGGAATAGCATTCAAAACATTATTTGCATATCCAAATAAGCGCATACTAATATGGATAAGCTGATGAGGCATGCATGCAAACGAGACACAAAAGCCACCCACAATGCATTGAGCACTTACCAATTAGGCTGATACAAACATCTGCTCTTTCTTTGTTCCCCTCATCAACATCAAAAAGAGGTAAGCTGAAGGAATAAACTTGATAATTCTGAATTTCAACTTTTTGGTGGATTTTTCTACAGTCTGTCCCACAGCTTAGGAAAAATGATAACTATACTTAAGTTTTGAGCTATCTGTTTCATAGAATTCTTTTTCCAATAACTTCAACGTACAAAAGAGTTCACCCTTTTTGCTAAAATGTTTTTTTTTTTTTCCTGAGTACACTTTGGTGGCCTTTTATTTAGACTTCAACCTACTAACTTTTTCAGCAAGTACCGTGGACTGAACCAGAGGCACTTGATAGAACTGTCAGTAAGTAGACCTTGTGCTGGTTTCGTATTAACTGATGCATCATTAATATGAGACCTATATATCTTCCATATGAGTGTGACAGTAATGCCAATGCATGTGACCATTGGATAAGGCTATTTTACTAAGATTCTCAGAAATTGCCACCGCAAATCCTTTTTGGGGTGAGCTTGGTTAATTGGTAACCATCACCTAGTGAGAATAAACATGCTAAACATATGTATAGTCACCTTCTTTTGCTCCAATACTGTTAAGATTTCCTTGCTTTCCCATAATCTACTACGCATGCCAGGATCCGTAAGGCTTTCATGGTAAACAATTTGTCTTCCCATGTCTTTGAGTTGATCATGCATCCACAAATAACGGTCTTCCCTAACCTTAATGAGACATCTTGCTGCAAGAACAGTTATCGTAGTCTCAGCCCTAAAACCACAACCCTTGAATATATCAATTGCTTCCTTTCTCTTCATTCCACTTGTAACAAACAGACAAGAAATATCAAGGAATACACACTTCTCTTCATCATCTAGTCCATCGAAGCTTATCTTTAACACATCCTGAAGATTTCGAGGTCGAATCTCTCGCAACTTCTTCAGTGCATCTTCCCATTTTCCAATGCCCCTCCCGTCATACAAAAAAGATCCAAACACTTCCAGGGCCAAAGGAAGCCCTCCCGTAAGAGACACAATTTCCTTGGACAGTTTAATGTAATCGTCTGGGGGTTTCTCTCTTCTTAGTGCATGATAGGAGAAAAGCTGTAAAGCTTCAGGAGCATCCAACTCTCTTACCTCGTAGGATTCATTGACTAGATCTTTAGATAAAACATCTTTATCTCTGGTTGTAATAATGATTCGACTTGCTTCACCATACCAGCCTCTCTTTCCTGCTAGTGCATTCAGTTGTGCAACATCATCTACGTCATCCAAAACAACTAGCACCCGCTTCTCATAAACCATTCGTTTGATCTCCGATATACCGGCTTCAACATCAATAACAGAAGAAACTTGACGGGGGAAAAGATCACTGAGAAGTCTTTTCTGGAGTGTTATCATGCCATCATCTTGTTTACAAGTTTCTCTAACATTGGGGATGAAGCTGCGGTGTTCATAATGACCAATAACTTCATTGTACAGAGCTGTGACAAGGGTGGTTTTGCCGATCCCACCCATTCCATAAATACCTAGAACTTGAATGCGATTGGAATTGACGGCTAGCAAGGTCTTCAGCTTCTCTATTCTAGCATCCAGTCCAACTGGAAAGGTAGTTAGGCCAACAGGAGTCTTTCTTAACTCTGATAAAACCCTCTTCGCCAATAGTTGAATCAAATGTTGTTCATCATCACTGTCTCTGCAAATGAAATAATTAAGCGCGTTATTGCAAGCTAGTGACAGGACAAGAGTCGAAAATAAATTTGCTGCTTTAATTTGCTACGGGCACAGATATTCCCGCTGTAAAGATCAAGGACTGGGTTGTGTAAAGGTTCTATTACACCGATGCATGTAAAGAAACAAGATCTTAAGAGCACGAAACTACAAACTAACCTCTCTTTTTTTTTTCTTTCTTTATCATCCATTAAGAGACAGAGGCTGAATACTTTAAATAAATTAATAATAACCCAATGAAAAAGATAGTGGAACTCTAGAATCTAATCAAAACAGTGGCGTCAATCAAGAGATGAGATAAACCAAGTTACATGACATGACTCTGAAACGAACAAAAATTAACCATCGAATTAAAGAATATTATCTAACACATAATTAACTAATAAAGAAGAATTTTGTCATTCAACAAGAACAAGATCCGTTTAATTAACCGATCGAAACTTAATTTGCCTCTCCTGTCCCTCACACTAAATACTAAAACTTCATCATGGATCAGGACAAAGAAAAGAATTAATTAAGCAGACAAATCCACAGAAGAAATAATAAGAAATATACCTGCCGCCGCCAAAAACAAAACCAGAAATACCACCAACTTTGAACATAGCTTCTCTCCACTTCCCCACCTTTTCCTCACCGAACTTGTTTAAATGATCCTTGAAATCATTCTCAAAGGGACCCTTCTGTCGCCTAACATTTGATGGTTCAACTTGGTAGAAGACGGGCAGTATCAGCCTCCTTAGCTCGCATATCCTGGCCAGCTCCTCCAGGCACCAATGAGAATTCGCATAGTTTGGAGACAAGATGATAATGGAAGCCGATGATTCCTCGATGGCCTCCATCAGGGTCGGGGATATCTCGTCTCCCTGAGTCATCCCGGCGTCGTCAAGGAAGGCTCTGACGCCGCGTCCCGTCAAGGAACTGTAGAGGTTCTTGGTGATGCGGTGGCGCGTGTCCTCCCCGCGAAAACTTATGAACACATCCCAGTGGAGCCTCAGAGTCGCCGGAGGTGTTAATGCTGCTGCCTGCCCTTTCTCCGGCATTCTTATCTTAATTGGATATTCAGCTGCCTGTGTTAAAGACTTAATTAGTTTGTATGTCTGTTCTCTTGGTCTGTGTGTGAAAGACTAATCAAGAAACAAAGAGGAGGAGTGTTGTTGTTTTACTCTGGTCTCTAGCGGTCAGTCATTTCCACTCCCACCAAAGTCAATGTGAACAAAGATAAGATTCTCTCCGGAGTACGGTGTACTGTGTAAGATTCTTCTCCCCAGTCCAGTCCCCGTCCAATTGAATTCCCCAACTAGCCCATTGACCAAACAAAAAAAAATCCCAACTAGCCCGTGTAATTTATAAGTTACAAGGCAATTCATACAACCTCATCCTCACTCTATAATATATAGATTCAAATAATTCTTCAACATAGTACTGGTCAAGTGGCATGGGGTTGAGATGTTATCCTCTTAAATTATCCCTTATTGTCATATATAACTGGATATAAATTCCCTTATTTAGGGTTTCGAATTTATTATCTAAAAATTTAGTATATGCATTTTTATGTTGAATATTAGTAGTGACAATGGGTGCATTGCACCTAACTTTGAACTAGTAATATCATTTATGATGGTGGTGGAAATTATGTCTATCATCCAACCATAACCTCCAATAACCTGCAAAATAATCTAAATTAAGTTGAGAAACCCAGGGTCTGTGACCCCGAAAAATATTTGCCTAATTCGGAAGTGAAAGGAGAGAGAGTTACAATAGTTAATGTACCTACACCGTATGTGAAGCGGGTTTTATTTATAAGGGATGCGTGATTCCACATCCCGCTAAAATCACATTAACAGCCTCATAACAACGATATAAGGGACTCGACTCCGCGAGTCCTAGGTAAGTCACTCAAGCGGCTCTTGTTCTCCCTTAAGTCAATCCCTTATACTCACTCTATTATATATTGTGCTGACTTAAGCATCAGAGTGCGCCAAGGCTATGGACATTTTGGGTCTTCCAAACCCTCGTGTATTCATTTTGCAATTGAATACGTGGACTACACAGTTTTACTCGACATCTCTTTTGGTGTCATCTATGCGAAACAAACGTTTTTAACCACGAATGGATCCCACAACCAACGAAGCACCTGTTGTTGACAACCGGAGAATGCACCTCCAAAAGGCCCTCAGACCCAATCTGCTAGCAATTTTGCAATCGTCGACGCCCCATCTACTGTGCCTACAGCCAAGAAAGGAACATGCAGAGGCATAATTATGTCAAAGAGAACCATGTCTGGTGTTACCATAACGACGGCGACACCTCACCAACATGGGAACATTTCCAGCACAAAGCAAATATAATGTGTGGTACCCTTGAAAGCAACCTCACACAACAAATGCAAGTGATGCTGAGCAATTATTTAGATCACATGGAGCAGCAACGTGTGGTGCAAAAAGAACAACAATGACGTAAGTGTGAGTGGAATCCAAATATTGCTTCTAAACATGCTCCCATGACTCTTGGGAATGGGCGACAGCATGACCCTGAAACTTACGAAGCCGAGCCATTGTGACGCTGGACTTCAGGGAAATGCTACGACTCATCCTCTTCTCGAAGTGATCGAATCCACTGAGAGTAAGCAGCGGAGGCGTGTCTGATCTACTAAACGATTTTGGACCAGTGCCTTTAAGAAGGATTTCCGCAATGAGAGCAACCACCTAGCATGATTAAGCGCACTAATCCCAGCCAAAAGGGGATATGTCCACTGTAGAGAGCACAAAGCTCCAAGCTGCCAAAAGTCTACTGGCTCCTAATACATTTTTTTTTATGCTAAACGAGAAACTTTATTAAAAATGACCAAAAGGCCAATTACAGATGAAGTATATACAGGGTGAAGACGAGTGCATGGGAATCTACATGGGTGTGCAACCTCTAGCTATTTATAAGAAAACCATGGATTTCTCTACCACTCAGGTGAGCAGACTGAAATTTCGTTTGAGTCCCTTCCAATTTTTCACTGTCTCTGCATTTGATATCACACTACTAGCACTGTATGGGAAACCATGCTGAAGAGACCTGATCCAGAAGGTAACGTGCACCAGTGCCACATCCACTATCCGGTCATCAGTATTAAAGTATTTTTCAAAAATCCTCCGATTTCGCTCAAACCACAAAGCTCTAATGTAGCAATGCCAATGATTAACCAAGAGGACCTGCATCTATAAGGTGATAGAGACAACCATTGGATCACAAACTCTTCTAAAGTAGCAGGCATGCACCATGCGACTTCCCACCAGTTACATATTTTACACCAAATTTTCTAGGAGACTAGACATAGCAGCAGGAGGTGGTCCCTTGACTCTAAGTGTAAATCGCAAAGAGTACAGATGGATTCAGCCAAAGGAATTATGCCTCTGTAACGAAGATTATCCTTTGTTGGAATTCCATTGTAGAGAGCAAGCCATAGCCAACTCCACCTTGTATGGTACTAGGGAGAACCATATAAAAGGTTTCACTCTTCTAAGGCCCATATGGGAGTATATGTGTGATCTTTCTCCTTTAACTGAATATGCACCAGTACTGTCATCTTTCCACACTCTAGAATCCTCACGTGAAGGTAAGAAATTGCTTCTTGCCATCATATCTTCAATCTTCTCAACCCAACCCAACTCTCATTCTCTCAATGGTCTGCACCAGGAAGATTTCCAATAAGGTTGCTCATTAATCAGCTCCAAACATTATAATACAGAGAAGTTTTGACAACAGGAGAAGGAGAATAGCCTAGGGAACAAATCAGAAAACGACCCTTCTGTAGTCCAATCATCTTTTCAGAAAGAGACATTACCACTATTACCCACGGCAATGCAAGAACCTTTTGATAATGGGACTGAGGAAGCTCATGTAGAGGAAGCCATGTCAAGACAGAACCCAGGTGACAGAGTGGTACCATAATCTAGACATTTGTTTCTCAAAATATAATTCTAGACCCGCTGCTCAAGAGAGGTAAAGGACCAGAGCCATTTGTACAACAAACATTGGTTCATAATTATCAAGTCCAGAATACACATGCCCCCTAAGTTCTTAGGTTTAGCAATATGTTTCCATGCAACAAAGCAGGTTTTTCGTGATTTATATAGGCCACTCCAGAAAAAGTATCTTTGAATACTAATGATCCTCTTAGCCACAGCGATGGGGAGTTGAACCAAGGATATGAAATATAATGGCAGACTAGATAAAACTGATTTTATCAGAGTTACCCTTTCCCCTAGAGAAAGTAATTTACCTATCCAAGCATTTAGTTTGCTCTGAAATTTTTCCAACACTAGTTTTCAAGCTACACATCTCTTCATGTTAGCGCCAAGAGGGAATCAAAGGTATTTGAATGGCAAGGATTCCAGGGTGAATAGCGTTTTATAGACAAAATCAAGAACTTGCAGGAAATAATTGCGGAATTGAAAGAATGAAGGATACACCAAATTTTATACTGGTTCACACACACAACTTGTGTGGCTAATCAAGTCCTCCGAGAGACTCTCTCAGAGATTTAACTATCTAAATTAAGCTTTCGGGTGCTTAACAAACCGTTTACAGACCTAGAGCTCGAGTCACACGAAACTCTCCTTACTTGCTTGAAGGTACCACACTTCAAGACTTTTCTCACAGAAAGAAAGAACCTCTCCCTATGAATTACAGCACGGGAACTAACCTCCCAAATAATGAATGGCAACAGAATATAATACTCAAAGCAGAAACTCCCTCAAGAGTGGTTATTGAGCAACAATGTAAGCACTATAAGGCAACTCTTAAATTTCAAAGGTATTAGCTCATAAAAGTGTATGAATGTTTTTCAATGTATGCTTGAATGTATGAAGAGTTGATATATATGAAAGAGAGGTTTAATGCCTCTATTTATAGCTTCAAAAACTTATGTGGACATTGGGAACAAGTTCTGAACACCTTTAGATAAGATAACATGCAAGGTGGAAAAGGATTTTTTATTCTAACGGCACAACATCGATGTTGGGGGTCACAACATCGATGTTTGTCCGTTGGATTTGAATAATTGAGCCAACAGCTACTAAAACATCGATGTTTGTTTGATCAACATCGATGTTTTCATAGACAACATCGATGTTCACAAACCCAACATCGATATTTTGGTGCTTCGCAAAAAATATGATGAAGTTGATTTGTTAAGAACATCGATGTTGAAGGAGGCAACATCGATGTTTAAATGCTGCGGCAAAAACCATTTTGAAAACAAATATCATAACATCGATGTTTTGGACACAACATCGATGTTCTTGAGCCACGGCAATTGTTTGATTTGTTTGAAGGCAAATAACATCGATGTTTAGGACTCAAAAATCAATTTTATAACTGAAAGCATGCTATGAAATACATGAGTAAATTTTGTTTTGTTTTGAGCTAATAACTTGAAAGTTTTGAGTTACCATTTACAAGGAGTTCCTATAGATAGTTCCTATAATTCTTCATCCTTGTTGCTTCAATCCTTCTGCTCCTTTCTCTTTAGACTTTTGCTTCTTTGATTGGTTTCTTTTTGCTTCAAGGTTGTCATCAATTGAGCTATGGTTGGTTTGTCATTATCAAAACCCTGAAATGAGACAATGACGCATGAGTTCTAACAATTTCTCCCTTTTTTATGATGACAAACAAATAGAAGTAATGAAGATATAAGTGAGGTTAAATTCCCCTAACTTTAATTCCCCCTAACTTGGTGCATATGTTAATTCCCCCTAACTTGGTGCATATACTTCTTCTTATTATCTCTTCCCCCTTTTGTCATTAGCAAAAAGAATTGGCAATAAGGAGCATTTTATTGAATTGAAAAGGAAACATAAACATAGCAAGAAATAAAGGTTTTAGAAAGATGGGCTCTCATCATCGTTATCATCATCTTCTTCATTGGCTTCCTCATCACCATCATCTTCTTCTTCATCATCTTCTTCCATTGGTGTGTAGTCCTCATCATCATCATCATCTCCATCATCAACATTCAAGTCTTGAAGTATGGTGGAGGAGTGATATGGTGGAGGAGCATAGTTGACATGAGCAAAATAGGAGCGAAGGTCGTGACCCTGTCGTTGAACCTCCGTGTCAATCCGATCAATTGATTGTCCCATGCTATTGACACTTAATTAGAGATTGCGGATGGATGCAGCAATGGAATCAAGTGTGGCAGCAGGGGCTTGGTCTTGAGGAGCAGGTACGGGAGGAGCTGCTACTTGGGCAGGCCTTGGTGTGTCAACGGATGATCCCGTGTGGAAGGTGGCGTCATTAATTGCCCAAAGCTTGGAATGAGGGGTGAGTTCACCAACATGAGGATTTATCCCTACACTCATCAAGATAGATACAACCAAGAAAGCATAAGGAAGGGGATGATTATTGGAGGTATGCTCAGCCATATGCATGAGCACAAATCGTGCCCAATTGATGAGAGCCCCGTGAATGATGGCATGAAGGATCTTCTCGTCTTCAATTATGAAGTTCGTGTGATTCCTGGGTATTGGTTTGATCACCTGAGTGAGCAGATAGAAGAGCACCCTGTATTCCGGGTTGATGGAATGGATGGTCGGCCGGTTAGAGCGGTTTCGTTTTAATTCCGTGAAACCGAGGTCAGTGAGAAGAGTAGCTTCATAAAGTGTGAGAAAATGATCACCCCCATAATTCGAGATGTCATCGCCTATGTAAGGCAAAGCTGCAATCTTTCCGAATTGCTCCAAAGTCAGCTGAAATGGTCGCCCATTGATGTTAGCGGAAAGAACATCACCATCTCGTTTGAGTGTTGAGTAGAAGGCTCGGATGTAATCTGGATTGAAGTGGATTTGCATCCTTGTCACAAAGCCCCATAGTTTGGATTCCTTCAGGTGGCGTTCAAGGTTTTCAAACTGCTTTTCTTGTGGGTAATCGTCTGGAAGGTAACGGGGAGAGGCAATGGCTCGATTTGCATAGTGGGATTGGTAGTGGTCGAGCTCATTTTTAGAAGTGAACCAAACTTCAGAGTTAGCCACAGTGAATTTGTGAGCTAAACTTGAGGAGCCTCCCTTCTTCTTGGATTGCCTTTGTTGCACAAGGTCTTTCCCTTTGGAAATTTTCTTTCCACCTGCCATTACTGGAGAGAAATGAGTAGGAGAAGGAAATTTGGAGAAGAGAGTGAGGGAGTAGTCAGATGTGTGTGTGAAAGTGAAGAGGAATGTCCAAGTGTTTTAGTGGAGACCAAAATATAGCTGTTGGAGCATTGAAAATAGGCTCCAACGGCTATATTTTTTTGAAAATCAACGGCTCAACATCAATGTTGAAGTAAGAAACATCGATGTTGGAGACTGTGCAACGGCTATCTTTTTGAACGACAGCGTCTAAACATCGATGTTGACGCTAAGAAATATCGATGTTGCGACTGTGCAACTTCTATTTTTTTAAAAGGCAACGGCTCAACATCGATGTTGGGGGGAGTAACATCGATGTTGTCAACGTTCGGCCAAAAAAGTTGTGGAAGCTCAATGTCATAACATCGATGTTGTTCCTGGGCAACAAGATGTTAAAGACTTTCGGCCGAATCCACTTAAGCTGCTGAACATCGATGTTGTGACCTTTCGAAAAAAAAAGGATTGAGAAAACTCCCCTGAACATTGATGTTTTGTGGGGGAACATCGATGTTGTCATACTTCTTCCTCATATAACATCGATGTTGACATCAAAAACATCGATGTTGAAGTTTCGCAAGACTTTGTTCCCCCTGTCTCTTGGCCTGATCGATGAGTACCTGCAAAACAATCGTAGAAAATGCTCCGACGCTCAAGTTAGTAATATGTAACTCCAAGATATGAGAAGATTGTAAGAGAAAAAAAAAATTGAAATTTCCGGTACTCTCAAATAGGATCAGCTTCGTCATATAAACACGGTTGGTGAGATATTTGTCCCATCAATTGGACTTTGATTATCTCTGTCGGAAAGTATCCATTTTGGTGCCAGACAACAAATCTCGTGAGAAATCAATAATTCAATTAAAACCACAATTGTCAAAAAGGAAATCTTTGATAATCGGAAAAATTTGGAAGGTTGCAGACATTTTTTTTCAGCAATAATTTAACTAATTGGCAAGTTTTTCAAAAAAAAGATTCGTGAAAATCGAAGTAGGGGTCTTTGCCTGAACATTGTTCTCGATACTGCAAAGATAGGTAGGGGTCACAACCTGAACAATCTCTGGACACTTCAGAAATTGGTAGGAGTCACCTTCTGAGAGAAGAAGCAACGCAGTTGTGTTTCTATAAATAGGCAGACGATAGAACTCATTAGACACAGAAAATTATAAGCCAATTTCAGCAAGAGAGTTAGCAAAGAAAATCAAAAGCAAGAATGCCTTCCCCTTCCACTGTCTTTTTTGTTGAGG
>JAKUCV010007376.1:29717-40144 GCA_028386065.3 Turnera subulata
TTCTTCTTGAATGAAGCCATTTAGAAATGCACTTTTGACATCCATTTGATACAACTTAAAATCCATTGATGATGCAAATGCAAGCAATAGGCGAATAGCTTCTAAGCGTGCAACAGGTGCATACGTTTCTTCAAAATCAATTCCCTCTTCTTGATTGTAGCCTTTTGCTACTAACCTAGCTTTGTTTCTAGTTATTATGTCTTTTTCATCTAGTTTATTTCTAAAAACCCATTTCGTGCCAATTATAGTATGATCAATGGGCCTTGGAACCAATGTCCAAACATCATTACGTTTGAATTGATTTAGCTCTTCTTGCATAGCCAAGGTCCAATGTTCATCATTAATTGCTTCAGAAATGGTTGTAGGCTCAATTTGTGAAACGAATGCCATATGGCCTATAGTGTTTCTAAGAGAATTACGAGTACTTACCCCGCGGTTGATATCACCAATTACCGTGTCAAGAGGATGGTCTTTTGATTCTTGCCATCCTCTAGGTAGTTCTTGATTGACATCAACCGTTGTTTCTTCCGCGTTTGCGCTGTCTTGATGAGAAGGTAATTCAGCAGGGGTATTTCCTTCTTTGGGTAAGTGACTTGGCTCTTCTTCTTCTTTGTCATCCAAGGATATCTTCTCAAGTGTACCTACAAGATCATCACAAAAGTCCTTTCTCGCCAAGCGAGTATCATTTTCTGCAAACACAACATGAGGAGATTCCTCAACACTTAAGGTACGTTTATTGAAGACTCTATACGCTTTGCTCCACAATGAATAACCAAGAAAGATGCATTCATCAGATTTTGCGTCAAATTTTCCCAAATTGTCTTTCCCATTATTATGAACAAAACATTTGCATCCAAAGACTCGTAAATGAGAAATGTTAGGCTTTCTTCCCTTGTATAATTCATAGGACGTTTTCATGAGTATTGGCCTAATGATTGCTCGGTTTAACACATAGCAAGCCGTACTTACTGCATCAGCCCAGAAATACTTGGGAATTTTAGCCTCATTGAGCATTGTTCTTGCCATTTCCTCCAGACACTGATTCTTGCGTTCAACAATGCCATTTTGTTGTGGTGTCCGAGGGGCTGAGAAATTATGCTCAATGCCATGTTTATCACAAAAATTTGAAAATTGATTGTTTTCGAATTCACCTCCGTGATCACTCCTAATGCAAGCAATTAAACAATCTTTTTCATTTTGAACTTTCTTAAAAAAAACTCTTGAACACATTAAATGCTTCACTTTTGTGAGTAAGAAATAAAGTCCAAGTGTTTCTTGTATAATCATCAACAATTACAAAGGCATAATAGTTGCCTCCAAAACTTTTAGTTTGTGAGGGACCAAAGAGATCCATGTGCAAAAGTTGAAGTGGTCTAGATGTTGAGACAACGTTTTTTGAATTGAACGAGGCTCTCACTTGCTTCCCCTTTTGACATGCATCACATATAGAATCATTCTCAAATTTAATCTTTGGAATACGGGTTTTTGGGTTTTTTGGGCCCCCGTGTTTAGTGGTTTGGCCAATTTGGTACCCCGACATTTTTTTTGGCCGGGCATATACCCCGAGATTGCATGGGCAGGCCAAACATATACCCCTGGTCAGGCACCTGCTGACGTGGAGGCTGGCCGGGTATTTGTGCGTGTTACTGTAGCAAAACGACGTCGTTTTAAGTGAGAAAACGACGTCGTTTCATGCCACGTCGGACACAAGTGGCTTAGTGGGGCCCACTTCACTCACAGCCATTCCTCTAAAACGACGTCGTTTTGCTACAGTAACACGCGCAAATACCCCGGGCAGCCTCCACGTCAGCAGGTGCCTGACCAGGGGTATATGTTTGGCCTGCCCATGCAATCTCGGGGTATATGCCCGGCCAAAAAAAATGTCGGGGTACCAAATTGGCCAAACCACTAAACATAGGGGCCCAAAAAACCCGAAAACCCTTTGGAACACCAACCACTAAGTCTTGAGTCACCAATTTGTTTAACATCTTCATATTAACGTGAGCTATTCTGCGATGCCATAACCACATATCATCTTCTTTGCTCATTAGACATTTTGAAAATTTTGATGAAGACTCTTCCAAGTTAACCATATAAATGTTGTCAATTCTATCACCATGTAGAATGATCTTATTATCACTAAGACGTTCTACGGTGCATGACTTGGAATCGAAAATCACACGATTTCCCTTGTCGCATAATTGGCTTATGCTCAAGAGATTGTGTTTAAGACCTTTAACAAGTAAAACATTATCAATGGAAGAACATTCATTTTTACCAACCGAGCCAATGCCGATGATCTTTCCTTTGTTGTTGTCTCCAAAGACAACGTTTCCTCCATTTGATGGCTTAATTTGCAAGAACTTGGATGCTTCTTCGGTCATGTGCTTGGAGCATCCGCTATCAAGGTACCAAAGTACACTTGATGCCTTCAAGTATACCTACAAAAGCAAATCAATGAGTTTTTGGTACCCAAATCTTCTTGGGTCCTTGAGTGTTAGGAGCATAGCGGTAATGAGCTTCTTCTTGCGCCCAATGCCTATGCCTAGTAAAGCAAACGGGAGCAATATGTCCTATTCTATTGCAATAATGACAAATGACATTTGGATTATGCATCCTTCTAGGTTGATAATAGTTACTATATTGCCTATGTTTGTGCATTTTACTAACCTTGTTTTCCTTAGGTTTCCTAGGCTTAGTCTCGATTTTCTTCTTTTTAGACTCATTTTTGAATCCTACTCCATGTTTAGTTGATTACAAATTATCTAAGAGAGAATTCAAGTTCTTTTGAGGGGTGTTAAATTTCTTTAGTGTTGTTTCAAGTTCATTAACTTGTTCTTTTAATGTCTCACATGATGAACACTCCCTAGTTTTTGTTTCAAGTTCTCCAATTTGTTCCTTTAGTGATTTGCATGATGCACATTCCTTAATTGGACATTCTGGTTTATTAGCACTGCTCTTTCCGCAAAACTTATTTTCCTTTTTAAGCTTTTCATTTTCACTTGACACTTTCTCTAAATCATTTTCTAGAGTTTCAAGTTGTTTCTTTAAGCCCTTATTAGCTCTAGATGCCGAAATGTATTTAACATAAAGCTCATTAAATGCATCTTGCAATTCTTCAAAAGTATAATCTTCGCTTGGGTGAGAAGTACTTACCTCTTCCGGTTCTTCCTCTCGTGCCATGAGAGATAGGTTGGCCGTTTCTTCTTCATCACTATCGGATGATTCATCGCCGGAATCGCCTCCCCAAGAGATGTATGCCCTTTGCTTCTTGTAGGGCTTCTTTTCTTTTCTCCTTTTTGCCTTGGGGCACTTAGGCTTGATGTGCCCAACCTCTCCACATCCATAGCACTTGGGTGGACCGGACTTCTTCCTTCCTTTTCTTTCAAATTCTTTCTTCATGAATTTGTGTATTTTACGGGTGACAAGTCTGAGTTCTTGATCATCATCGCTAGAGTCCGATTCAGTGAGCTCTTGCATCTTAGAGGTGGAAGCTTTGAGTGCTATGTTCTTCTTCTTTGGTTCCTGCAAAGAGGGTTTAAGAATAGTAGTTTCATAGGTTAGAAGATTACCTCTAAGACTGTCAATGGTTGTGTTCGATGTCCCGATGTTTTCATAGATTGCGTCGGCTTTAGAACGCCATTCGGGAGTGAGGTATCTAAGGACTTTTCTGACCAAGTCCTTGTCGGAGTAGACCTTCTTGAGAGCATGAAGGTTGTTTACAATTTTAGAAAATCGTTCGAACATCTCCGCTATTCCCTCGTTCTCCTTCATTCGAAAGAGTTCGTAATCTGCAGTGAGGGAGTCGATTTTGGCCTCTCGGACTTGATCGGTTCCTTCGTAGGTAACCTCCAGTTTATCCCACATTTCTTTTGCGGTTAGCAAGAGATTTTCCGGTAATCATCTGAGTTCACTGCACAATAGAGCATGTTGATTGATTTGGTGTTGTTTTCAACTATCGTAATATCTGCAGCGTTATACTCCTCCTCCGTTTTTGGCATTGTGATTTCACCAACTTTCTTCGTCGGAATTTGCTCTCCAATCTTCATGATTCGCCAGAGAGCATAGTTGTTGGATTGGAGGAAGATTCTCATCCTCTCCTTCCAGTAGCTGTAGTTAGTGCCATCAAAGAGCGGTGGACGAGTGGTTGATTGTCCTTCGAAGAGTCCTGCATAATTACTTGAAGAAGCCATGGAAAGTTTCTCTCAAACGGTTAAGTCTTTCAGAGAGTTAGGCCAATTGTTAGAATAGATGCCCTACGCTAGAGGGGGGGGTGAATAACGTTTTATAGACAAAATCAAGAACTTGCAGGAAATAATTGCGGAATTGAAAAAATGAAGGATACACCAAATTTTATACTGGTTCACACACACAAATTGTATGGCTAATCCAGTCCTCCGAGAGACTCTCTCAGAGATTTAACTATCTAAATTAAGCTTCCGGGTGCTTAACAAACCGTTTACAGACCTAGAGCTCGAGTCACACGAAACGCTCCTTACTTACTTGAAGGTACCACACTTCAAGACTTTTCTCACAGAAAGAAAGAACCTCTCCCTATGAATTACAGCACGGGAACTAACCTCCCAAATAATGAATGGCAACAGAATATAATACTCAAAGCAGAAACTCTCTCAAGAGTGGTTATTAAGCAACAATGTAAGCACTATAAGGCAACTCTTAAATTTCAAAGGTATTAGCTCATAAAAGTGTATGAATGTTTTTCAATGTATGCTTGAATGTATGAAGAGTTGATATATATGAAAGAGAGGTTTAATGCCTCTATTTATAGCTTCAAAAACTTATGTGGACATTGGGAACAAGTACTGAACACCTTTAGACAAGATAACATGCAAGGTGGAAAAGGATTTTTGATTCTAACGGCACAACATCGATGTTGGGGGTCACAACATCGATGTTTGTCCATTGGATTTGAATAATTGAGCCAACGGCTACTAAAACATCGATGTTTGTTTGATCAACATCGATGTTTTCATAGACAACATCGATGTTCACAAACCCAACATCGATGTTTTGGTGCTTCGCAAAAAATATGATGAAGTTGATTTGTTAAGAACATCGATGTTGGAGGAGGCAACATCGATGTTTAAATGCTGCGGCAAAAACCATTTTGAAAACAAATATCATAACATCGATGTTTTGGACACAACATCGATGTTCTTGAGCCACGGCAATTGTTTGATTTGTTTGAAGGCAAGTAACATCGATGTTTAGGACTCAAAAATCAATTTTATGACTGAAAGCATGCTATGAAATACATGAGTAAATTTTATTTTGTTTTGAGCTAATAACTTGAAAGTTTTGAGTTACCATTTACAAGGAGTTCCTATAATTCTTCATCCTTGTTGCTTCAATCCTTGTGCTCCTTTCTCTTTAGACTTTTGCTTCTTTGATTGGTTTCTTTTTGCTTCATGGTTGTCATCAATTGAGCTATGGTTGGTTTGTCATTATCAAAACCCTGAAATGAGACAATGACGCATGAGTTCTAACAAGTATGTCCCCGACAGAAACAAGAAGCCAATCATCAAGTTTTATTTTGATGACTTTGATCTCACATATCACATCAGGACATACCCTGTCGTCATGAACTTGTAGATTTAGTCAGATAAAAGACTCTGTCAAGCTTTTATTGCAACCCTAACAGGAATGGTGATGACCTAGTATTGGAGTCTTCTGGGTGGATCAATCCATTCATTTGATGAGCTCTCCGACCAGTTCATCAATTACT
This sequence comes from Turnera subulata, assembly GCA_028386065.3. NCBI lineage: Eukaryota > Viridiplantae > Streptophyta > Magnoliopsida > Malpighiales > Passifloraceae > Turnera > Turnera subulata. The sequence goes on from JAKUCV010007376.1 coordinate 35,464, forward strand.
TCGTGAGCTAGCTAAGGCCCCAAGACATGTTCCTGACATTAATGATGCTCCGATAGAAGCCCAATTAGACAACAGTACATCACGTGATTCAATGCAACTACCTTTAGGATTACAAGCATAATTGTTATTTAGAAAGCTGAGGCTTTTGATCAAAATAACCTTAAATGTTGAGTTGAAGGGTACTCCAGCAAAAAAGCTACCTTGCAATATGGATTCCCTCAGTAGGATTGCCTAATAGAAGATCAACCACGAGCTCACCCTCAAATACGTAGGAACTACGCCCCAACCAATGGGAGTAGCATCTATAGTGCTTGACACATCAATAGTGGTCACCACCACTACCTCCTCTATATATCACAAAGGAATGAAAAAAAAGATCAGTCTTTATTTATTCTCTAAATTATTACAAGTTGTTACAAGAAGATCAAACGAAGCTTTATCAAAGTAGATAAGAAGATCAAACGAGGCCAGGACAAACATATAATATGAACATTCCAGACCTACTATCATTGATCGTCTACTTTGCAAAGCTGCCTCATGGGTTCTTCTGAAATGAAAAAGATGGTGCAAAAGGAGAGTCAAAGAGGGGCCTGTCGTCTCGGAACAAGAGCATAATTGGGATGCCATATGGAAGAACGCCGTTGGTTCCTACCTCTTCTACCTCCTAACTAGTCTTCTTGAAGTCCCTTGAATAGCACCACCCCGATCTTACCGGGGACGAACCAAGGTAATGCAGATTAGCCCTCTCCTCTCCTGAGGTCATCTTATTCGTCTAAGGTTGGATCTTGGCTCGATCTTGTCAGATGCTCACTCTTGTCTGACACCAGTACGAGGTTCTCCCTAGAACTTTCAAGGGGTCCCTCACTTTGAGAAGACGTCCTCTTTTGCCACGTCTTGACAATTCACATACTCAAGGCATTTCGTGCTAGATACTCAGGCATTCAAAATAATCGATGATTCTTCATCCTTATCATCATTGTATGCACGAGTGTTTTCCCCTCGAGATAACAAAGCGTCGCCTACCAACACGTCTTCTTGAGGTGACTTTCCGCTCGGGAACCTAAGTAAGTAGCACTCCTCTCTACAAACGAAGTTGTTTGCAAAAAGTGTAAAGCATTGGACTGGACCGATATCCTGTGGGCGGAATCTGCCAACTCTTACCCAAAGCACCGTCGAACGGAAGCAACATGTTGAAGTCTTGAAACTAGACCGAGGAAGCTTATACCTTCGCTGCCTCAATTTGGCGGCTAATGATGAGGCCAACATTATTATTATCGAATTGGGCCACAATGCCACGTTTTGGGCCTGGAACCCGTGAAATCCGAAGCAAGCCACCATGATTAGATCAAGACTCAGTTCACATTCTTCCTAATCAAGCGAGATTCCACATCCCGCCAAATTTGCATTAATAGCCTCACAACAGCTACATAAGTGACGTGACTCATCGAGTCTTAGGTAAGTCACTGAAGTGACTCTTACTCTTCAATGAGTCAATTCTCTATACACAACATATCATACATTGTGTTGATTTAAGCTTCCGAGTATCCCTAAGACCACTCTAGGTCTCCCAAGCCCGCATGTATTCATTTTATAAGTGACATGTGGACTGCACATTTCTACTAGTCATTAGAATTTATTGAAAGAGAGTGAAATAAAATAAGTAACAAGGGTAGTTAGGCGTCACCACATTATGACAATCAAATAATTATTCAATTAAAAGTTAGAAATTTTAAATTGCCAACTTCGTTGGCCACATAGAAAAACCTTAAAAAAAATTGTTACAAATTAGGATGGTTTTTAAAATTAGTAGTGCTTAGTAGTTAATTATTTGATCATGAATATTCTATTTAGAAATTCTAAAATCATTAAGACTTTTGAGACGATTAATCAATCTTTATTCTTTTGAAATCTGAAAGTAAATCTTCATAATTATTGATTTTTCATTTCCTAAAAAAATTAAATTTTGTAGATATGTTTCAATATTAATTAATTCTAATCCAACACATAGTTATAGTGTAACAGCCCGGGTAAAATTTGGATTTTTACCGGGACTGTTAAAGTCGTTATACAGTGAATTACCGAATGAATTAATCTCGGGTAACTAATTTGAGGTAAATCGGTAGTCGTTTTTCGAAACCGAGAATTTTCCCGCGCTCGGGAGTGTCTTCCTAACTAACCGAGCCTCGGTTTCCAGTTCCGAGACTTGGACGACGTTCAGGGGAATTAATCGGATTTTCCGAGCCCAAGTTGTATTTTCGGACTCGGGACGGAATTTGTCGGAAAGACGGGAGTATCCCTGCGTCTATGAGATTCCGACGCGAGAATCCGGACCGGCCGAATGTGGTTGCCCCGAGCCACTCTTCTTCCTTCTTTTCCTTCCTCTTCCTCTTTCCCGGCAACGTTTCTTCTCTCTCTCGGTTTTTCCCGGCCACGCGGGCCCCACTTCTCTTCCCTCTTCTTTTTCTTCTTTTCCTTCTTTCTTTTCTTTCTCCTTTCTCTTTCCTTTTTCTTTCTTTTCTTCTCCTTTTCTTTTCCTTCCCTTTTCTTTCTTTTCTTTCTTTTCCCCTCTCTTTCTCCTTCAGCCGCCGAGCCCGTGAGACACTGACCCTACCCCCACTTCCTTCCTCTCCATTATTTTTTTTCTTTCTGTCCTTTCCTTCCCTCTCAATTAATTCTCTTCCTCCTTATCTCTTCTTCTTCCCTGCTCGTCTCCTCCCTTCCTCTTCACCCTCACACCCAGCCGAGCTCTCCTTCTCCTTCTTCTTCTTCTTCTTTCTTCTTCACCATCACCGAGACAGCCACCGCCACCGAACCACCACGCGCAGGCCACCACCTTCCTTCCTCTCTACTTCCTTCCTCTTCACAGCCACCAACAACCCGATCCATAACACACCGGTGCCGCCCTCCTCTTTTTCCTCTTCCCCGCCGCCACCAAGTGCCACCACCACGCCTGCAATCGAGCTCCACCCTCCTCACGCCACGTCGCCGCTGACCAGTGAAGACATAACCGCCAGTCTTCCTCTTCCTCGCGGCACCCTTCCACCTGGAGTTAAGTCGAGCCAAGACGAGCAGCGAGTCGAGCCCTCGTCACCTCCCTCTGCTCGCCTGATCATCGCCACCGGGGAGACACCGTCAACCACCGCGCCCCTGCCTCGCCCCTGGTTTGTCTCACGCCGCCCCTCTGCCGCGCTCCTTCCTCTCGCCGCCCCGTCGCCGCCGCGTGGGTAAGGACCACGACGACCCCTTCCCCCTTCTGCTTTCTTTAATTTGTTCCCTTCTGGTTGTTGTAATCAGACTTCTTGTTTCGGTTTCGTGTTGACCGGATCTGGTCGGTTGTGTTGTGTTCGAGGGTTTGCCAAGCTGGGTGTGTATGTGTGACCATGGTTCTGCCGATTATGCTGTGGACGTGGGTGGCTGTGGGTATGGCGATGGAGTTGTTGGTTGGCTTGGATGGTGGGTTTGTATGTTGTCGTGGTCTGCAGTGAACAGTACTTAGCCGGAATCCGGCGAGGTTCCGGCAGTCCCGGGAATTTTCCGGCAAGCTCGGAAACGGATTTTGGGTAAAACCCGAACCTTATGACCATATGCATTCTTAACGAACCCGAACTTTTAAACAATGCTAATTAAAAATTGAATAACTTGATTAACATTAACCTATATTTCATTTTATGCTTTACTTTATTTATGCTTTTATTTAATTTATGTTTATTAATCCTATGCTTTTATTTAATTTTTAGAATGGGTTATTAAAAAGGCCCATAATGTTTAATTTCCGGTTAAATTTCATTTGCGTTTACTTGGGCTCGCGAAAGGCCCATTGTATTTAATTTCGGTTTTATTAATTTTGATTGGGCTAATTATACTAGAAGGCCCATGATATTTAAAGTATAATCAAGTCTTTTAATTAATTAATCCAATCTGTTTTATGTTTCCCGATGGGCTAAACGCACGTGAAGGCCCACCGAGCTTAATTTCTAAATTCTTTACTTATGATTTAACTGGGTTAACGTTTTATAGAGTCCACATACATATATGAGTATATGTCTAATATGTTAAATTCCATTCTTTTGAATTAAAATAAAATTAGGCCATAACTTATTTGATTTATCAATTTTAATCACATGTATATACACATATATATAATGTAAATTGCACTACCGACATTTACATTGGCTAAATGATATTGGGCCATAATTTTATATATTTTGGGCCATATTGTGTTTTGCTAACTTACAATGGTATTTTGTTAACAGTAACATTATTATTATCATTACTCTATCAGGATATATACGTACATGTATCTATAAATATTATATTTATCACATTACGATATAATACCATAAATAGGCTAAATTAATTTCTTACCGATAGAAATATTTTCATTTAACGGTTTTATTATCAAATGTTATTAAATAACACTTTGAAGTATTTATCATTTTCACTATTTTATAATTATTGTTCATAAACATATAAGTATTTAGTATTTAATCGGAAATAATTATACTAAGAAATATTATTTACGTCATACCGACTATGGGTATTTAACGGGTCGTAACTTGATTTATTTACAAATATATTTTCCTAAATATACGCTACGTATAAGTGTACGTATATATATATGCCTTATTGTCACAAGCGGCCTAAGGGCCGGGATATCGGCTTGGACGTTTGGTTTTGGTTT
>JAKUCV010007376.1:57195-93652 GCA_028386065.3 Turnera subulata
TAAACATATATCTAGTGTGACCATATTTATACATATATAGTAGGTAACTCCTATTTAACCTTATGTTTATATTTATGCGATAAATCAAGTTGTAACTTCATTATTTAGCCAAACATAAATTTAGTAGGATACGTATATATAATCATTTATACACATGTGCTTATAATTCATAGGTATTCATATTTATATTTTTAGTTTAAATTTGACATTTAAATCAAGTAAATAAGTATAATTGGGCCTTTAATTATTAAGAGTCCAAATATAAATTAACTAAACCGGAATTTAAATACTATAGGTCTTTCTAATGGTCCAACACAAAATAAAATTATAAATCGAATTACAAAACATAAATGGAATTAAGGATTAGTATTTGATTAATTAAATTAAATCTTTATTTTAATTAAAACAATTAAGAGTCCGGGTTCATTATCGTTCTTAGTCCGTTAGAATGTATTCGTCCCGAGAACATGGGTTTTGCACAATCGGCCCGTTTCCGAGCCTAACTTGTAATCCGCCCAAACCCGAGCTCAACGATGCATATGGTCCAAGGAATTACCCAAAGGTCAGTTTCCGGGCTCGCCGGAAAATCCCGAGGCTTCGCCGGAACCTCGCCGGATTCCAGTGAACACTGTTCACATGGTCCAACACTTTCAAGCTTACAGGTTACGGTTCCCGTCCACCAGCGAGTCTAACCACCGCACAGTCATCGCCGAGCCACCCATCAACACCATACCCACAGCAACAGCACCAACACCATCCAACCACCGTCACAGAAAGAACCACCAAATTGACCAATCAACATCCCAATCCACACACGATTCAACAACACATAACAACCAAACAAACAACAACAAGAACCCCGATTAGTTCAATCCGTCCTGAATCGGGTTTAACGGAAGAAAAGAAAAGAAAATGGCAGGAAGGGAAGGCAAGAGTTGTCGTGGTTCTTACCCACACGTCAGCGACGAGGAGCAGCAGATCGGGGCAGGGAAGGCCACGGCGTCGGCGCTCTCTGGTGGCGGAGGTGGCGCGAGGGGAAGGTTAGGGGCGGCTGGCTTCGCATCCAGCAGCGACAGCCGGAGGAGATGCGTCGTCGGAGGAGGCCGCTTGGGGTTGCGAGCGGCGCGGCCTGTGAGGGAGGAGCGGCGGTGGCAGAAGGAGGCAGTGGCACTGGCGGCTGATGGCGCGACTGCAGACCGTGAGGAAAAAGACGACGCGAGGAAGAGTTGCAGTGGCGGCAACTGGGGCGGCAACGGTGGCTGTCTCGGTAGTGGTGAAGAAGAAAGAAGAAGAAGGAAAAGGAGGGCTCGGCTGGGTGTGAGGGTGGAGAGGAAGGGAAGAAGACGAGCAGGGGAAGAAGGAGAGATAAGGAGGAAGAGAAATAATTGAGAGGGAAGGAAAAAGACAAAAAAAATAATGGAGAAGAAGGAAGTGGGCTAGGGCGGCGGCTGAAGGAGAAAGAGAGGGGAAAAGAAAGAAAAGAAAGAAAAGGGAAGGAAAAGAAAAGGAGAAGAAAGAAAGAAAAGAAAGGAAGAGTGAAGAGAAGTAGGGCCCGCACGGCCGGGGAAAAACCGGGAGAGAGAAGAAATGTAGCCGGGAAAGAGGAAGAGAAAGGAAAGAGGAAGAAGAGTGGCTTGGGGCAAGCCTCATTTGGCCGGTCTGGATTCTCGTGTCGGAATCTCGTAGACGGAGGGATACTCCCGTCTTTCCGACAAATTCCGTCCCGAGTCCAAAAATACAACTTGGACTCGGAAAATCCGATTAATCCTCCTGAACGTCGTCCAAGTCTCGGAACTGGAAACCGAGGCTCGGTTAGTTAGGAAGACACTCCCGAGCGCGGGAAAATTCTCGGTTTCGAAAAACGACTACCGATTTACTTCGAATTAATTACCCGAGATTAATTCAACAGTAAATCACAGTAAAACAATTTCTACAATCCCGGTAAAAATCCAAATTTTACCCGGGCTGTTACATTTTTTCCTCAAACAATTTAAGTTAGACCCTGGGAAAAAATTTTGTGAGTTAAGAAAAAAAATTGTGGGTTTTTTATTAGCTATCAAAATTTGGAATACTTTTTCCTTTTCTGGTAGCTTCTCATATATCCTTACGACACAAAATAAAAAAGCCCATTAAAATTACAATCACAACATTGATACACTTAATTAAAGAGTATAAAATCTAGGATTATAATTATAGCAGAGTGCCCGAAATATAAGGTATTACTTTTTGTGGCTTACTTTTTTCCTTAAATCAGAACAGCTTGATGGAAAGAATGATTTCCATGATTTTAAAATTACACAAAATATTTTTGTCAACGCACACCCATTAGACTACGTAACTGATGCAATCATGCAAAGGCAGCACAGCACTTGCGCTAAAGTTTAATGACGATGAATCAGATTTGATTACCGATGATGTGCCTATAAATAGATTGGTAGAGTTCAATGGAGAATCACTAAGGGTTTTAGTGCATAAAAAAACAAAACAATAGAAGTTTGTTACTTTGTGTGTCTATACAGTAAGACGATGAAGTCCAATACGGCTGTAGTGTTCTTGTTCATCATTTCTATGGTGTGCATGACCCAAATCAGGGTAGAGGCAAATCGCATTCCGTTGATGATCAACACCCAGAATCTGCACCCAAATATCATTGTATACCGTAAGTATCAAAAAGTTCATTGCGTGTATCTCTCTCTTTTGTGTGTGTGTGTGTAGGAAATGTATGTATCCCTCTCTTTTTTTCTTCATTATTCGACACTTCATTTTTTCTGCTTTATTTTATGCAAAAAAAGAATCTTGAAGTTGAGAGAATTTCTTTACAATGACACAGCTGTTTAAGCACTTGGTTGGCCTTTAATTAGGCTTCAGTATATTTGGTTTCCTTCCTCACAATAGGAATGAAATCTATTTGTGTGGAAGGGGGGATATATATAGCTTGTGAAAAATTTGTACATACGTAGGTTGACAATTTTAAATTTGTTTATGGTGTCCAGCTTGTGAGAGTGATTGCACCACAAGGGGCCGCCCTACTCCATGCTGCAACTGCAACATAGAAAAGGTGCCACCGGTCTGCGAGCTTTGCTGCCGATGATTGATGATGACTAGGGATTGTCATGGCTCGTCACCAAAAAAAAAATGTCACTTAAATCTTTGATCAATAAATACCAGATACATTGACTTTAATTTTAGTTGAATCAGTTTCTTTTAACATCTCTCTCCCACTTTTCTTTCAAACTAATCTCTTCATAGTTCTGCATCTACTGCTTTATACAAAAAAGAATGACTGTTTTGCTTTGCCTAGGGCTATAGGGAGGCAATGATTAATTAATTTTATTTTACGATCTAATCCAATTATCCTCTATAAAATCTGACTCCTACAATATTTCTTGAGATCATAGGGAATAATCGATCACTCAGCTGTTAACCAAATTAAGTGCCATATAAAGGATTTGGAGAAGGATTGTTCTTTGTATAATGCAAAACAAGAGAAAAGCCAACCATTAATATAACATTCTCATTTAACTACCAGATGTACCCGCCATTAATACTCGCCAATCAAATGTGGAATGAATTCAAAGCGATTGAATTGATACTTGTACTGCACCCCATCCATTATCTAATGAAATCAGAAAAAGAAAGCAGTAATTGAAATTTTAATATTGGTATAATTTAGACAAATAGCTTTATCTTTCCCATAATCAAAGTTTTATCACATGTCTCTATTTCCAAAGTAAAAGCACACGCCATCACCACAAAACCATAGTGATTTTGGGTAACGCGGAATGCTATATAACACACAAAAACACGAATTGAACGAGAGTTACAGTGCCACCACAAAACATTATCAAATGTTTTCTCTTCCGTTTTCTTTATTTTATGAAGTAATTCATCAAATGTTTTCTTAATTTGTAAGAAGAATATTCTTTAAATGATAACTATATTAGTCATAGATTTAAATGTCTAAGATCCAAATGAGCATCTGTGAGACGGATATTATAGTGGAAACAGTTAAGGATCAAATTAGGCAAAGTTGTCAATACGTATTTCCAATAATTAAATGAGTCAATAATTAGGAAGTCGGGTCTTGCTATGCAGAATGTTTTCCTCCACCTTCACTTCTCTTCTATTCTTCCACTTACAAATCCTTGCTCCCTCATCCACCATCACCATCACCACCACCCTATAGCCAAAAAATCCTCCTCATCATCATCCTCTTCTTCTCACACCAACAATGACAATAACACCTCCCTCTCTCCTTCAAACAACGCCACAACCGCACCTCCTCCTTCCCCCTTTCACTTACTTTGCCATTGACTTCCTCTCCCTCTGCCAGTGCCTAAAACACAAAAAAGATAAAATTTAAATAAAACCTACAAATTTCTTCTTAATTCTTTCTATTGGTTCATTCTTTCTTTATTCAACTATTTTTATTTTGTTAGGAGATAAAATGATGTGATTTAGGTCAATGATTTTTTTAAAGAAAGAAGGAGATTTCATCAACTCGGAGAACCCGTCAAGGGTTTGAAAAATACCAAGAAACCCAAAAAACTCGGATAGAACCGGCCTAGTCATTAGTCCGTAAGAATCAGAAATCTTTTTGGACCGGCTTGGCTTTAGGGTGCGGTTAAACCAGTTGAACCGTTCGGGCTGGTCCGATTTCTTCAACCATGACAAATGATACAGCTTATTGGTCAGTGGATGATGTGGTTTGTTTTCAAACTACATAGATGAAAATGGTTGGGCTTATTGTTTGGGTAAAGAGTATTTTGTGCTAACCGCCTACACTTGCAAGTATGTTTGGACTTACAACTGATGCGAATGCATGAGAATGCCTCTCGTTTATAAAAAATTGGGCGAAGGTTAACTTGGTCTTGGGGCAAGAGGCTTGAGAAGGATTTTTGCAAAGGTGTCGTATATACAGCCAGTAAGCAAACAGCAAATCCATGGGTATTTGAACCCGAATATCCGGGGGAAAGTCGTGTTATCTCTTCCAAATCTTTATTTCAACTTTGTTTTTGTCCAGAACCTACAAACATGGTTACCTAACATACAAAACCACATGAAGCCTATGAGATGAAACTGAATTTGAAAGGAAGAATGAAAGAAAGAAAAGGGGCAGGGGTTTCTTTAGCATCTGCTTCCTAGAAGAATTGTCGGTACCTAAAAGTAGTAATAAGTGGTCCTTAGAGGCCTAAGATTTGCGGATGATCAATGGTTCTGAACAGATGTAAAGATCTAAGGATTAGATTAGGATTGGAGAAAAGGACAAAAATCTAATATTTTTACGTATCAGGTCTACATGACCGCCGGAACGCTCGACCCAGGCGGTCTTCCTTACATGACTAATAGATTTACCACTAGGTTTAGGAGTTCTTCGCGAGATGACTGTCCACCCGGTTTTCCAGGCCAATTCTTGCCTTTTTCGTTCATCAATTTTTGCCTTTCTTGGATGAATTTTGAAAATGTGTGATTCTTAGACAATTAATCAGAACACATCCCTTATAATCGCCCATCTTCCGTAATTCATCCTTACTTCCTCCCCGCCCAAAGTAATCAATAAAATCCTTCCCTTTCTCTTACTTCCCCACTTAGAAACAAATATTCAGATTTTTGTGGGTTTAATCACTAAAATTTTGGTGATTCTTGGCTAAGTTTCGTGGTCTTAGTAGACTCTAGATGTGGACTTCCTGAAAATTAATTTAGTGGGTTTCCTGAGTTAATTAAAATCCAAAAGTGACTAAACAATCATATTTGGGCTCTAAAACAGTTAATAAAACCTACCAAATTAAATTAAATTAAATAAGAACATGGTTTAACTAAATAAATTAAGTCCAAATTTGGATGTGTAGAAGGGCGGTCTGGCACTAGACCTGGCAAAACGGGTATCGACACGACAACCCCACACGAAATTAGCAGGTATAGGTCAGAGATTTTCAACCCGTTCAGTTAAATGGGTTGACCCGACACAACACAAAAATTAGCAGGTCAGGTTGCGGGTTGACCCGTCAACCCGATGGGTACCTGTTTATGACCCGATTATATTTAGGATATAGATATTTTACTAATTTAATACAAGACTTATTTGATATTTAAGGTCAAAGTTTCTAAAATTATCTAAAAATATTTCTATAAAAGCTTTAAAATACAGATTATCTCGAATTTGCTACATTTTTCATCATTTTCAACCCTGACCCTTGGTTGTTTTCATCATTTCCAACCTTTTGTTTTCCTTGCTTTTTCCTTTTGTTTATTTTCTAAATATACCCCGATCTACTATTTCGTTCTATTTAACAGGGATTCTAATCTCTAATTTTAACAAGAAGTTTTATTTTGGGCCCACTGTTGGGTTCAGTCTACTCTCCCGGTCTCCTCTAAAAACCAGTCCCAGAATCGTTAAGGTGGTACATTTCGTTTGAGATCGTTATAAAGCTGTTTTTTTCTTTCCCAGTAGAGAGGAAGGAAGTACCGAGAGACAACGAGGAACCACCCCCACCATATAGTGTTCCCTCAAATTCTCCATCCCCGGCAAAATTTTGTTACCTCGAGGAGGCCGCCTCATGGAAAACCCAGAACGGTTTCAAGAAGAGCACTGAGAGAATGGCAAGAATACGAGGATGCCGTGAAGCGGAAAGACCTCTCTGGAGCTCTAAGATTCTTGAAATCCAAAGAAGCCCTTCAAGACAACAAGGACAATTCCATCCCAACCGACCTACTTCCCGACCTGGGCTGGTTCGCCGACGCCTCGTCTGCTACCTTTCGGGATTGGGAAGTTCTCGACACCTGCTTGAACGCAGACGACATGCGGCTTGTCGCCGGCGCTTATGGCTTCCTCAAGAAGAGAGGCTTCTTGCCCAATTTTGGAAAATTTAGCAGCATTGGTATTATGCACCTACATACTCTAATTCTTGTCTACTTACTTTTGTGTTGATGTTTTTGACACATGTTCTGTGTCTTCCCCAGTTCTGGAGGGACCTAGAGAGGTCACACCATCTGTCTTGAAGTCTTCAACTGGTCTGGAAGGTGCTTCTATTGAGCTTGGTTTCTCTAATATCTTATTGGTTTTAATCTAGTGATATCTGTTTTTTTCTTGTCTATTATGTTAATGTTGTCCTTGTTAGTTCTGTCGTTTCAGTGTCTAAGCTTTCTCCAAAGAAATGGGGTCAAAGTGGGAGCTCCAAGGTCGCTTTGCTTTGTTTTTTGGGCGGGGTTTCTTTGCTGCTTTCTCTAGGAATTGATATCAGGGTTAACCTCGCAGCTCTATTAGGGCTGGCCTATGCAGACTCTATCTACCTTGGCGGTACCTGTTTTGCCGTAGTCTCAAGTTTCTGGCCTCCCTGCAGGCGTCGAATATTAGTTCATGAAGCAGGCCATCTTCTGGTGGGTATGTACCCTCTTGCTTGCGCTTTTTGAAATGTTATCTTTGGAAGATCTCATTTTCCTTGGAAATAATCATCTACTAGCTGAATTCGTCAACCAGTTTTTCCACGAATGTATCAATTATAATTTCTGCACTAGTGATAGGCGATTGTTTTTGTCAATTTATTTTGCAGCATATCTCATGGGTTGTCCAATTCGGGGTGTCATTTTAGATCCCATAGTTGCAATGCAAATGGGCACGCAAGGGCAGGTACCTCTGTTCTCAGTTTTCGCTCTGTGGCCCTGACTGTACTTGATTTTTTTTTTGTTTTCTTTCTTCTGGGCTTGCAGCTGCTTCCACTCTCCTCCATATAAATTTTGTTTATTCATTCCATCTATGATGTAGAGTATTATATCACCGAAAAGTTAATGTTTTGCTCTCCGATAGAACTATACTAGTTCACTAGTTTGTGAATTTTAGAATCAAAAGATTTACAAAGGAACTTTTCTTGAATGTCATGATCCAAAACTGCAACTCCTGAATGATATATGATACCTTAATTTTGTGGTTTGGTTCATCTACCACAGTTAATACATAGTGAAATACTATTCCAATGAGTTTTTCCTGTTTCCTTTTGTCTGTGATTTGCTTGCTTTGCTTCTTGTTTGCTTAGTTGCCAGCAACAATTTATGATTTCTTCTGACGTTAACTACTGTTTATGGTTAAAAGTTCACAGCATGCTTAAAATTTGCATTGCATTTGGTACTTCCGGTCTGTAACTTCTTTGGAAGATTTACTTTTATTATCTTTTTTGCATACTTTGTGAGTCATTGTTTTGGGTGTTGTAGCATCATTATGGGGATCATATAGCTAATGCTTAACATACTATATCAGCATCTAAATGGTGTCAATCATCCTGTCTTTGACAATTGTTTAGGCTGGAACTCAATTAACCCTACTTCTCTACTTATTACTCGAACGACTTCCTGCTGAGTCACCGTGATGGAAACTGTCCACCCATACTACACTTGGTCAAAACACAACTGTAAACAAACTATGTTCAAGAAAACATAACCGACATCGACCTGTTTGTGTTGTATACTATACTATTGATCCATACAAAAGAAATCAAGAACGTTAAAATAGATGTGCACATTAAGGCTTAGACTGGATTGCAATTTGGCTTACCTTTTTTCAGAAAGGTTTTCATATTACCTTCCAATTAAAACTTTTTTTAACTACTGGTAGACCTGCTGAATTCAATGTGCTCAGGGAGACTATTAGCAACACCTATGAGACTAGTGTATTTGTTATTAGTCCTGGAAAATAAAAGAAGCTTTCTCCAGATTAGGAACTTCTTCTATCATGCCAAGGTTCTGCTTGTTCTCTGGCTTAATTCTTATAACGGTGTTTGGCATGGTCTCAAAACAGGTATTGCATGGTCCTTTTTGCTGGAATTGCTGCTGAAGCTCTTGTTTATGGTGAGGCAGAAGGTGGAGAAAATGATGAAAATCTGTTTAGGAGCATCTCCGTTCTTCTTCAACCTCCATTATCTGTAGCACAGGTTTCTCTTACTTTCATGCCTGATTTTTTTTCTCCTTTTTGATGAATTCTAATCTTTTTCTTCCTTTCCTTTTTCATTTACTTTCTAGATGTCCAATCAAGCAAGATGGTCGGTTTTACAGTCTTACAACTTGCTAAAATGGCACAAGCAGGCTCACCGAGCTGCTGTTAAAGCATTGGAAACTGGTAACAGTTTAAGTGTTGTTATTAGGAGAATAGAAGAAGCTATGTCTTCAAGCAGATAAAAGAAAGATGCTTAGCAAATGTTAATGATGGTTTTCCTGCACCCATGGTGCTGAGAGGAGGTGATAGTGGTTCCGGCTTAGTTATTTTGGCACATTTCCTGGATTGAATTGGAGCTGTCTAATCATCTCTTCTGATATGGACAAAAGGGAACCAGCAGCTGGAGCCCTGAAGGTACTGGTTTTGGGATAAGCCTCGTTTGTTCTTCCTGTATTTCAGCACTTGTTATAGTGCAGAACCAACCAGCAGGAGGTCCTTCCAACGAGGTTGCCTAACTGTTGTGGTAGCTGAATGACGAGTTGGTAATCATCCAACTAAGCAGCTCCAGTCAGCTTGATATCGGTTTCACGTTGACAAGTTGTCTCCCATTCAGACGAATTCATGCTCGTGATGTTCTCCGCCTATGTTTGCAATTTTTGGAGCATTCAGGGAGAACAAGGTTCTGAAGATGCTTACAGCCCAGAGATCTTCCTTGGAAGTTAACCAAGGTTTATGCATTGTATTCAATCTTAAGATCTCATTATAATCTCGTATCGGATAACATACATTGTACTTTTTTTATTGTCGAAACATAAGAAAACCCATATTGTACTTCACCTGCCACTGTAGGAAATATTCCATATTAATTTTAAATTTTTTTTTATCTTGTTGTCAACCTGGAATACAACACTGCTCTGAGTTGCAGCCGATACTTTCCATTAAAATAAGGAGAATATACTGCTAAATAAACAGGGTGTACTGGAGAAGGATAAAATCCGTGGAATTAAAAATACCAAGGGCCCTACATATTCCCTAGTGCTTGGCTACGTGTTTCATCCCCAGAGGCCTTTCTCCAGTTTTCTCATCGCATCCTTAAATGGGCTTTTATTTTTTGTCATATTCCAAGATGCACATATAGATATGTTTTTAAGATAATTTAAAAAAGAATGGAAAGAAACCTGGCAGTTGATTTAGGATTTTTCAATTCAAGATTTGGAGTTTAAGATTTGATTTAGGATTTTAAGTTTTAAGATTAGAGCTTAGAGATTAGGGTTTAAGATTTTAGAATTTAAAATTTTATGATTTAATGTTTCTAAAATTTAAAGAACTAAAATTATAATCAAGGGTCTACAGTAAATATTTGAGAACACTCGATGGACCAAAAGTTCTTAGTTTAACGTCCAAATTTAATAGGACTTAATTGGTATGTATGATTAATTTGTTAATTGTTGAAATAGGACTTGATTAAGTATTTTTATTGTTATAGGACTTAATTGAGAAAAAGGCATAAGTTATGGGACTTGGAATGAGATTTTTCCTTTGGTTTAGTTTTGCTGTTTACACCGTAGGATGCAAATAAACTTGTTAGAGAAAGTTGCAACTCCCCACCGGGTAATATATGTATACACCGAGTAATATATGCATATATGCTCTCTTTTTTCTTAGTACTATACCAGAAAAGTATCCTAGCGGATTAAATTTTTTTCGTGAGTTATAGTAGTAACTAGTAAGGTGGTCTCAGGATGGATGAGACATAACAGCACATGTTTATGCTTTTCTATTGGTTTCTTTTCATGGCATAGAATCATCATCACAGATCGAGCATATATCTTTCAAAATCAATCGTATCGAATTGTGGAAAACATTACATCAACCTGTCTTGTACGAATCATTAGGGAAATTAAGTCCCTGTTGTGTTGCACTTGTGTAACTGAAAAGGCCAATGGTACAGTTGTCAGCCTAAAGAGAGTCAAAATGATTGGTTGGGTAGGGTTAGTGGCTTATGTAGTCAGGTTGATTTGAGTCAGTGGCGGGATTCAGGAATATTTTTCAGTGTAGGCAAAAAAATAATAAATAATCATTCTAAATTCTAATTTAATATATATAAAAGAAAACTTTAAAAAGTTGTATTGTAAAAATAAAATAAAATAAATATAACAATTGTTTCCTAAGCATTGTCATATTTAAAAATTATATGGAATAATATGTTCATTCTCAATATTAGCAAATACATGTTTCTCAACATAAGTAATCAAATTATCATAGCTCACCACCTATTCGAATATGTATCCGAATTTTTATGATGTTCATGGGAAAGTTCTTTCGGTGAAACAAATTAAATATGTCTACTCTTAGTATTAAAGTGATTCGTATAATGATTTCCAATCATTTAGGCATATAAAAAAACAAATTAACTTTAAAATCAACCCTCCCAAAGAATAATATTCATAAAATTAAAAATCTCTTTTAATTATGGATATTTAATTTTAGCAACGTGATTTAGTTAGACATAAAAATTAATATCAAGTGAGACAATATCACTCATCTCTATCACAATTCACTAGATTTAGCTATTTTTATGGTTTGTACTTACTTGCTAAAAACATGATAGGAGGAGGGGATAAGAAAAAAGTTGCGTGATTAAATAAAATAGGAAAAGGTAATTATGATTGAGTAAATTAGGAAAAAGATTTGGAGGCTTTAATTTTTAGTTCTCTCACTACATTAAATAGGTGTGTAGTCAATTATGGTTGCTTTTATATTTAAGTCAAAAAAACCTCCACATTAATTGTTTTTAGATCTCAGTGTAGGCAACTTTTATATTTAAGTTATAAAAATCTCTACAAATCTTCACATTAATTCCTTTTTATGAGATCTCAGTGTAGTCACTTGCCAAGTGACTGTAGATCCGCCATTGATTTGAGTAGTTGAGAACTTGAGATAAGAAAGTCCATTTTTTGGGGGAAACAGGGACCTAAACTTTGATTACATAAGAGGTAGCCAACATCCAAAAGTTGATGGCAATGTACCACGAGGAAAATAAGGTTATTCTGATATAGATTGGTGGGCAAAACCTGGATATTTTTGGTTGCAACAAGGATCACCTGCTCGGTGAATTCTAAGTGCTTGTGCCATTTTACAGTCGAAAACTGAAGGATTGGTTTTGAACTTTTGACCCAATTGGTACTGAGTCAGTTCTAGCTTTGATCAAATTGGTTCTTATCTATTCTTTGAAAGTACCGAATCCACAGCCACCAGTAAGCCGCCTCAAAATAGCTTTTTGGAAGATGATAATAATTAAGTCACAGCCTCATGAAGATTCATTCAATATAGAATTCCATGAAATCTTGGGTGTGGAGAAATTTTAAGCCGTAGCAATGGTTACTTAACTTTTAATAGAAGTTCTCAAATTTTCAAGGGAGTTGGCTACAACTTCAGTTTACAAGTAAAATTCATTTATCTATATCAAGGCGTAAAAAGATTATGTGCTAGTATTCTCTTCTTATTACTTCTCAAACTTAGACTCCTGATGGCTCTCTCCTATCCCCAAATATGTTTTGCTACCACAGCCCTCAAAAAGCACTCACAAGATTTACCACAAGTTTATTCCAATCATTCGTCACCAGGATTGTTTGCTAAAGTTGTATTTAATATAGACATCCTTTGTAGATTTTTTTCTGTTAATTAATTCTTTTTTTTTCTCTTTTGATAAATTGGGCTGAGGTTGTTTTTCATTTTTTTTCCTATTTGCTATTGTTGTAATAATCATATTTTTAAGGCTGTTAACAATAAGATTGAGGTTCTACCAAAAGAAACTTTTTTTGTTTCAGAGTACTTTTCTAAACTTCGGGTTTTTGGGTTTTTTGGGTCTCAATGTTTAGTGGTTTGGCCAATTTGGTACCCCGACCCGACTTTGCATGGGCAGGCCAAACGTGATCCCCCGGTCAGGTACTTGCTGACGTGGAGGGCTGCCCGGATTTGAGGTCTGAGAGGTGCTCCAAAACGACGTCGTCTCGTGTCAAAACGACGTTGTTTTAGTTGCTTGGGTGGACACATCAGATCCACATGTCTTTGTGGGGTCTGCATGCTACCAACCCGGATTCTTACCCAACCAATCGAAACCTGATGGATACCGAAACGAAACCCAACCCTTATCCGGTTTAATTTTTTTAAAAAAAGCTACAACCTAGTTTGATTATTCATTTAATCATTTTTCTTTCTTTAATTTTTAAAAATTATTTTTTTAAAAATTCTAATTAAAAGTATAAACCGATCAGTTCTAACAACCAGATTGAATGTTTTTTTTGAAAAAGGGCAATATGTGTATACTATTTATTTTAACAATAATGCTAGAGTTACTAACTATTTCTTACAAAGAGTGTGTTACTAATATAGGTGGCATATGCCACCTCATCTTTTATTAAGTGGGTGCCATGTCATCTCTTTTAAATTTAATTTAAATTTTTAATTTAAAACACTAATCAATGCTCTCTCTTCCCTCTCTTTCTTTACACTGTTTCCTCTTTTTTTATAATAAACTTCTTACAACAAAACAAATTTTCCGTCTTCTTTCTTTTCGCAATCGCCGCCAGCAACATAAATGAAACACCCCGACTACTATTTACCTGACTAACAGTATTTACCGAACAACAGTGCCGACACGTGGCACAAACTGTGTAAATACAATAGTAAACCGGCCCAGTGGCCCAAAGTTTACATCACACTACTGATCTCGGGTACAACAATATTATATGCACAGCGGAAGCAATTTTAATAACCACAGCAAAAGTATGAATGACTCGATGCAACACTATGGATCCTGAACCGTCAGAGGAGATGCCGCAGCCTGCCATGATGCATACCTGCACAAAGAACATCGTGGCCTGCCGATGGGGCAGGTGAGGGGTGAGATTCTCCATAATCTCACCGACACATAACCCATGATAAACAACATAGCATATACATAACAACAAGAGTACATCTTTACGGCATACGAATAGTGAACAACACACACAACAAATACTGCCAAAGAACAATGCAGACTTTGCAAATGTCCACCCCATCGACTATGCAATGCACTGACACTCGACACCTCGTAGACTGTACAATACACTAGTGCCCGACCAGGACACCTCAACTCAACTATATAATGGGTAACCGACCCAGTCGCAACAGACTATACAACACACACATTAGTCCTGACAGACTATACTCAACAGAGGTTCCTCATCGTATGATAACATACCTCTACTGTGCTTGCTGATCATCTACCCGGTACCAAAACAATCTCAAAATCACGTGAGCCTCGCTCACCGGGTAGCCGGCAACCAGCACGGACCATACCCAATCAACATCACAAACCGGTCCCCAGGTAGAATCACAACACAACACGGCATCAGCAGTCACCACAGCAACTCGTAACCACTACAACAATAATTTCTCATTAATCTCGATCTCTGGGTATCGACATACCCTTAGTAATAACAATCTCCCAACCGTCGACTACAGCCGACAACCAACATATCTCAATATCCATTCAAAAACGACATGTGATACTCATTCGACAATTATCAAAAGTAACCGACAACCAACAAAGGACAACTGGCAACCGATGCCAACAACAACAGACTACTCACGACCAACGATAACAACTAACACCCGCAAACCGGAAACCTATGCCGACCACGGTCAACCAACTATACTGAGGACTAACAACCTCCCAAGGTATGATCATGAGACAACATGCATATGAACATATCACATCACAGCTCATCAAGCAATTCAGTAACATACAAATCCTCACAACAAATGTCAACAAATATCACAAAGATATCAACAACAATAAACCATAAGATGCAATGGAACCTATGTAGTTCCAAGACCAACCATCCCGGCTATCACGGGTGGAATGACGTATATGCAACCTCACCTTGGCCCGTTATTAACTCTAGATTTCCACCACAAGTTCCAAAGCTGATTTCTCGTTGAACTGCTCAGTATCAACTCCTATATAAAACATAATATGCATTCATAAGATGCACAGCAGAATGGTATGCATGTGTAAGCAAAACAGTTATTTATTGACTTATCCTGTACTGAATCCTTCTTTGTTGCTTAGGACCATTTTCGTTTTAAATACCGTATCCGGTTATACTAACCATTAAATAAATCTACAGCCTTCATGAATATTTCTCAAAATACGGTGTCTTACAAAAAAAATTATTTTCTTGATAAACAATTGATAGTTAATAAATACGAAAATAATACCAGTAGTGAAGCCGATAAATAATGAAAATTGTTAGAATAATATAACCAATGATATAATAATAATAATAATAATAATAATAATAATAATAATAATTCTCTAACGAGTTAGCATAAATGAAAATAATAATTTATCTACAAATAAATATTAAATTAACCACATTTGGTAAGTTATAATAATTACAGTAAATAATTATATGAATGAGTAATATTAAAATAATTTCTCAAAGACAAACCGTATGGTTATAAAAATATACCAAAAGGCTATTTAGGTATCTCGTTCTATATATATATGTTTGTCAAATAAATATTTCCGTCGACTATTAGATAAAATAATTTATATCCCATTAATATTATAAACAATCATAAATAATTGGTAACTAATTTAATTAATACATAACTAATCAATAAATAAAATGTCATATTATTAATTTTTCCGATAATTATCAAATTAAAAGAGTGATACCAAAATAATATTATGACTGATAATTAATTAGATCTTATAACTTATAAGTCATTAATATAAGCCGATAAATAAATAAATATTATGTCCGTTATAATTATTTAGCTGAAGAGATGTTATATAAATAAACTTGTTGGTTACTATTAATAAATATTTGAATAACTAATTACTCCTGTAAACTAGAAAATAAAGAGAATATTATTTATTATTATTACACAATTAAAACCTTAAATAATAATAGTCAAAGTATCTTAGAAAAATATAAATTCATGCATAAATTAATATCCCCAAGAAAATATTAACTTAACTCATAAATAAAATGTCACAACCGCTTTTATAAATTCTTACATGACCAAAAGTATATTTCCAAAAATCATAGAATATTTAATTATTTTATAATCCTGATGAAATCGTAAACAATTATGAGTAAAAACGTTTGGTCGAATAAATTCTTTCAATAATCCATGTACTTAATTATGTTCGTTTATATCAAGCCATTAAAGTAACCGTTAATATCGTCCCGAGAACATGGGTACGTTACACGTTTGGCCCGTTTCCGAGTCCGTTGTGTAATCCACCCAAACCCGAGTCCATGAAGAAGTCCGGGTCCAAAGGGGTTACCGTTTAACGTCACCAATTATAGTTTATAGTGTCACAAGCCTTGCTGGAAAACTACCACTGACGCAACAGTCAACAACCTGTACCTCAACATACGCAGACAACCTGAATCCTCCAACCAAAAAGCATTACCATCACCATCACTACTACCATGAAATCACAACATCTGATCCCCAAGTCATCCCATCAACCTGTATTTTGTCATCATTAACAACCACCGCGACATCATCAGCAACACCTCCACTGACGGCAGCTATCCGGCCGAACCAACCCAAGGTATCTCCAACCAAACACTGCTCGGCTAGAAACAGAAAAACACAAAACTAAGCACCTCAACACCAATCCAGAAAAGCCACAACTTCACTGTCAGTACAACCCCCATCACCTCATCAATTCCACAACTCCGAGCCATCCATCCACCACCTCTCATATTCGGCAACAACCACCAAAACTATTCATGGCCCCCAACAGAATAGCACAAACGAAGCTCAACTCACCATCACCATCATCATCCGCACAACTCATCCAAACTGACAAAACACTGACACCAACAACTCACGCATACCCAGAATCATATCCCACAGCAGCAAGAACAAAACCCAATTAGATAACCCAAAACCAAAAGCAAGAAATCCATCTTTGTGGAGGGAAAAGGACGACGGTTTACAAGCGAGTTACCGAGAGAAGGAAGAAAGGAGGTGGTAACAGTTTGTTGTTGGCTCGATGGTGAAGGGAAGAAGCCAAGAAAGCAGAAGGGACAAAGGAACAGGAGGAGAAGGATGAGTGAGATGTGAAGCAGAGGGGAAAGAAGAAGAATTGTGAAGGTGAGGTACAGAGATTGTGGGTGAATTATAGGGAGAGAGCGAATGATTGATTGATGGTGATGGGCAGTGGGTGTGGGAACCTGTGGAAGAAAATTTAAAGAAGGAGGAGGTAGAAGACGAAGGTGGAAAGGAAAAAAAAAAGAGAAGAAAAAGTGAAAAGAAAAGGGGGGTTTGACAAAAGGGAGCAATTGTCGGGTGAGTGGAAGAGAAAAAGAAGGAAAATTATAGGAAAAAGACAAGTTAGGAAAGAAGAAAAGAAAGGTAGATGAAAACAACCAATTAATGGAAAACTATAATTTGAGACAGTCAAACCGAAAGGATAGAAGGAAAAAAAACTATATTCTAAATTTGGAACTTATTTTTATTCCGTTGTGAAATATTTGTTTTGGAAAATTTCTCATAAAATCCAAAATAAAATTCTAAAACTCCTTTAAAATATTTTGAAGAAGTAAAAGATGAAATTTCTTTAAGAATCCTAAGTTAATAATTTTTTTTTTGAAACTGATCATAAATCATCAAAGATTTCTTAAAGGTAATAAGAATGAGATGGTTGTTATAAAAAATCATTTGGTGTACCAGACAAGTTTAGGATTTGGAATCGGAGGTTCGGTTTTTGAAGAAAATTTTTCAAAGGTCAAATCCAATTGGTAGAAAATTTGAATTACCACCGTAAAGGTTAGAATCACACGGAAAAATTACGAGATTTTACCCGGGTCATTACAGTCTTCCCTCCTTTTAGGAATTTCGTCCCCGAAATTCTCGTAGGTAACAACCAATCCGATAAACCTTAGTATTCATGATTATCAAGATCATCAATATTTCCACACTTCATCAATTTTGTAAACTCCAAATCATCACTCATGTATAAAAATTAAATTCCTCATATATATTTTTTTATTATGCCTCCCGAACCATGCCAATCCTCACCTCTAAATTTATTTCTAACATAACCATCCATCAAATAACAATTTTCTCCCAAATTCACCGAAATTAGCAAAGGTCGTAACTCCGAATATAGCTTTTTATATAATCCTACAAAATTTTCAAATCATCAAACTCATTTTGTTTAAAAGATTGAATCACCCCCAAGATCAAAGAATTCCATGAACATTAGACCAATCCTCAAATTAAGGTATCACGTCATAAACAAGCAATACCCAAAAGTCATCTCTTTTTCTTTTCATTCCCAAGATCATATAATATCATATCATCACTTAAAGATGTAATAACCAAAACCCAAAACCAAATCTTAATTGTTCTGTCGAAACTTTCGATGCACGGGTACAACAAGGTAGACTTCTTGCCTTCTCAAGGTCCCTTTACTTCACAACTCAACTCGGGCAACGAGCATGTTCGGACTTTATAATAAAATCTTCAATGGCGTTTCATCATCAAATCATGATAGTTAAATAAAACTTTCCAAAAACAGTGGTTACATCTTATAAACATATTTTACCCTCAGCCAAAGCTGTAAAGGTCATTTTATCAAAACTCATCTTTTAAAACTCATCTTTCCAAAACTTCGGGTCAACAAAACAATATTATAGTAAGGTATTGAAATACGGATAGCTAGACATCCAAAACGTATTCATGAGGAAAAATACTCACATGCAAATGTTCTGCAGCAGGCTGGCGTCCCTCGACTGGATCCATAATGCACTAACTATATGGATATGCATGCAATCATGATGATCATCTAGAGCGAGCTATGCACAACAAACAAGCACAACAAACACCAAGGACCTACCGCCCGCTCTGCTACCAAAATGAAACACCCCGACTACTATTTACCTGACTAACAGTATTTACCGAACAACAGTGCCGACACGTGGCACAAACTGTGTAAATACAATAGTAAACCGGCCCAGTGGCCCAAAGTTTACATCACACTACTGATCTCGGGTACAACAATATTATATGCACAGCGGAAGCAATTTTAATAACCACAGCAAAAGTATGAATGNTATCAAACTCATCCGAAATTCTAGTTTAGTAAAAAAAAAAAAACAAACTCATCCGAAATTATACTAAAAACGAAATTGTAGTAAAAAATTAACATATAATAATCTAGTTGAATCAAGATTCTAGTAACTTAATTATCATAAAAAAATAATAATACATTAAACAACAACCGAAATTGTAGTTCCCCAATTTTACTAAAAACGAAATTGTAGAAAAAAAACAATCAGATTAAAAACGGAAATTCTAACTTAATTATCATACAAAAAATAATAATACATTAAATAACAATCGAAATTGTAGTTCCCCAATTTTACTAAAAGCGAAATTATTGAAAAAAAACAATCATATTAAAAACAGAAATTCTAATCAAACCAAAATTCTAGTTTAGAGGGAAAAAAACAAACCAATCTTATCAAACAAAAAGGATAGAATATATATATATATCTATTATAATACCAAACCAATCCGAAATTGTAGTTCCCTAATTTTACTAAAAGCGAAATTGTAGAAAAAAACAATCAGATTAAAAACGGAAATTCTAACTTAATTATCATACAAAAAATAATAATACATTAAACAACAATTGAAATTGTAGTTCCCCAATTTTACTAAAAGCAAAATTGTTGAAAAAAATAATCAGATTGAAAACGGAAATTCTAATCAAACCAAAATTCTAGTTTAGAGGAAAAAAAAAACCAATCTTATCAAACAAAAAGGATAGAATATATATCTTAGGACTGTATCATTAAAAAATTCTGATTGTGGAGAGTATTAATCTTGCTAAAAAATCTGATCGTGTATAATTAGGTATCTTGCTAAAAAAATCTAATCGTGTATAATTAGATTTTTCCTTAATTCTAATTGGGATAATTATAATGAAAATAAGGGCCAATCAAACAACACCTAAAACCCTCCACATGGCAAAAAATGAAGACCTCAAAACCTACACATGGCAAAAAAGCAAGACTCTAAAAATCCTATGTGTCAAAACCTGGTGAGGGATTCAGCTATTAATATATATAATAGATTTCGTTATAATATCATTTTGAACTTTTGTGGTTAGAAAAGAGAATTTTATCTTGAAACTCAGCTTATATCGTTTTCTTTTGTCACAAAATTTGAATAAAGTATCCAGACATTACTAGTTCGTTCCATTAGATGATACTTGTCTAGTAACCAAAGTGATTTGATTTATGAGCATAAATTTCTTGAAAACTATGTACAAAACATTCCAGTGTATGTGACAAGTAATACCAGAGTGGAAGACTCTTTTAGTTCTTAGAGAAACATCAAACCAAACACATGCCGGCAGGCGGCAGCCAGTCCTTAGTCTCCATCTTTGATAGGAAAATTAAACAATGGTTTGAAAACGAAAGAGGAGATAATGATCAAAAGCATTACCCAATAAAATATGAACCAATAAAAATTCGCATCTACTTAAGGAAAAACAAGAAGTCAATAAAGAGCTGATATTAGTCATTTAGCAACTTAACCCAAATCGGTATTTATTAGTGTTAGTGCCAACCTACCTACTGCATATTCACAAAGGATTTTTTTTTTTTTGGCCCTTTTCATTTCCAATCCAATAAATAACAAAGAACAATAATTTGTAACCTGTTATGTTAAGTCTACCTTGAATCGGAGAAACAGATGGAAGATGGTAGGGGAAGGCGGCAACAAGGAGGAGGGTTGGGATTTGGGCGGCACCGGTTGTTGCAGAAACCGGAGGAGAAAGCGGCTGAGGTGCAGGAGCCGTCAGCAGCAGGACTGGTCTCGTCGGGTTGGCAGCGGCGGCGACCAGCTGCGGGAGGGAGAGGGCGGCTGCAGGTGCGCGGGCAGAGGGCGGATCCGACGGAGGCAGACCCATTTTGGGTCTTTCGGGTTGCGGGCGTCGCCGCCGGGTCTTCACCTCCTGGCGGCGCGTCCGGCGGCGGATGGTGGCGGGGAAGGTGTCGACGAGATGGCGACGACGTGAAGATGCCGGTGGTGGCGGCGGTGAGACAGAATTTGGCCGGGAACCCTTACGGGTGAACAATAACCCGAACCACCTTCTACCTTTTTTTTTTCATTTTTTTTCTGCACAACACAGCAAAACGAATGGATGATCGGGTAGAGCACGTTCGTGCTGATAACGTGTTGTAAAACAATTGAATTTGAGATAAGATTTGGAAGAAGAAGAAATCAAAGAGAAGAGAAACGATTTTTGCTCAAAACGGGTCTCATCGATTTTACCCGGTTATCACTCATTTCTATTTCATTTTTTTTTCATTTTTTTTCTGCACAACACAGCAAAACGAATGGATGATCGGGTAGAGCACGTTCGTGCTGATAACGTGTTGTAAAACAATTGAATTTGAGATAAGATTTGGAAGAAGAAGAAATCAAAGAGAAGAGAAACGATTTTTGCTCAAAACGGGTCTCATCGATTTTACCCGGTTATCACTCATTTCTATTTCTTTATTTCATTATATATATTACATAAGAGGTGGCAAAGTATCACTTTGGTCCTTCAAAATGACATTCACTACATATTGATCCCTCTAAATAATATATTTATAACAGAATATAAATTGTTCATTTCTATACTTTTTAACGGATGTGCTAATCATTTTGAGAAGAATAAAAAGTGGATTGAATGTTAGGGGAATGTTCCACTTACTTCTGGGAAACACAAGAATGTCATGCTACAGAAAATAACATGAGCTAACAAATACTTTACACCATTGCCTTCTTTTTGTTTTTTCTTTCTTCTCATTAGCATAGAAGACAAAATATTTCAAACCGAATAGTTAGGCCCTATGTTTCAGTCTCATTTTTTTCACGTGATATCATGTAGGGAGTAAATTTCCAATCGGTTGATGGCCTCTCAACATCATACACAAAATAATAAAGAAAATATAGAAAATTAAAATAAACATATGGGATTTCTACTGGTTAGCATTAATTTTTTTGAGGATACCCTCTACAAACTTTTCACTAATATTTAACAATATTAGTACAGATCTATAAATTTAATTTGAGACCTCAAGTTCTACTTACAATATTACACTCAATGCCCTCTACACCTTCTTCTCTTGCTTAGGTTCGTGAACCAATTACAAAACCTACTATTTCCACACGTAACAAAACTACCTTAGAGTGTCTTTTTATATCATTCATATTATAAAGACTCACATTTGACTTATTAATTTATTTATTAGATTTGATGGGTAAACACAAATAGATAGGAAGGATATTAGCATCAAAAAAAAATATAGAGAGGAAGGATAGCAAAAGAGGCAAAATTAGAGGTATCTAGAAACCAATAAATATGCATAATTGTCTGGGAATGAATCATGGTCATGGAGAAATCCAAGAACGGAAGGAGTCAAAAAAGTGGTAAAATTGGAGTTATAAGTGGGTACCCGGGCGAACTTGTTGCGAAGCCTGAAAAATTTAGATTATGCATACTAGATTATTGTTCATTCTACTATACACACTCACACATATCTACTGTACACACTCACACATATCACTGAGATATGTGTTTTATTTAAAATTAAGTATAGTCTCACCTAAGCATAGGTTGGGTGCCTCATATTTTCCTAGGTATGGCCAACCCACGAGTCCAGCATTTTGTATTTGTTGATTTGTCTTTTTTATCAGTTATGGACGTAGCGATGATTTTTCCTAAAATTTACCATTGAATAAAATCCCTACGACGACTCCAAGATTTTAGATTAGAAGGCCAAACGGATAATTGGTCTGGATTCTCAAGACTAAACTTTTTTGCCCACTTAATTGAGCACAAAACCTAACAAATCATACCTTTCATTTGTTCAATATAAAGCATACGTCACTCAATGCATGATCCTTTAGTATATAAATTGGTTTTTATCTTTCATAGATATATCATGACGGGCATCATAGATATGGAGTGGCTTAAAATATTACCATTGGGTGGTATATTAATTAGGCTAAGTTGTCTTTTTGAGTCTGTATTTTGGTGTACACCCTTTCTTCCCTTGCAAACTCCTACATTTGTTTTATATATAATATAAACGTACATATCTTGAAGAGCTGGCTTTAGGAGACAGGGAGGGAGCAAAAACTTTCCTGTGTATATCTGTGACAATTGCAGAAGAGTGATGAATGTTCTCGCGCGCAGTATCTTAATTTCTAGAACAACTTCCTAATCTTGTGACTTGGTGTGCTTAAGTAACATTTGCCACGTCGAAGAGTTGCATTGTAAAAGTAAAGAAGTTGCTGTTTCTTTTATCTTAAGCTTTCAATTATTTATATATATGGATTGCCAGGCTCTGTGGGATTCAGCTTTTATATTATTTTAATTTAATTCAAGCAAAGGCAACAAGCGTTAAAGCGTTTCTTAAGTAAATAGCTTCCCATAGGAATGATGCATGGGATGGTACCCAAACCTAACACAGGACACGGACAACTCCTACCTAGCTACAATGTATATATTGATTACATGCTTTTTTTTTTTTTTTGAACGGTTATTGATTACATGCTTTAATCTTTACGCAGTGGAAAGTTTTAACCAAGATTAGTAAGAGTAATCACATACATCAGGATTCAGGATTCCGATCCTATCTATCACAAGAGAGAAAGGTGCCGATGCCAAAGAATAATAAATCATTAGTGACATTTGACGTAATGCTGATGGGATCCAACATTATTACGCTAATGACATCAATTAGCTAGTCTAGTTGATGAGTTGCAATAGCATATGAGATGCCACCAGTAATACTCTTTTCTCAAAAAAAAAAATAATGTTGAAATTTCAAAAAGATAGAAAAGAAAGGAAAAAAAGATTTAATCTCCAATAGCAATCAGCGTGCATGGACAGGTGGTGGTGTAATTAGAGGTAGGATATGACATGCCGTAGAAAGGGAGGGAGATGAAGCCAACTACCATGTAATGTAGTTGTGCTTGCTTACCACTGTTGTACTCATTTTCTTTCTATTCACACTTATTCTAGTTCTCTGCATAAACTTCAGTAGTTGCAGGCTTTTTTACCGTGTTTGAAGGGAAGACAATGTTACGGATTGTATAAGGTACACAAGGAGCCAAAGTTACTCCTTTATACTGAGAAAATTATAATCAAAATTCAGTGTCTATTATTGTGACACGAAAGCATACATAAAAGGACTGGCAAATCATTTGTTTAGAAGCTCAAATACCTAAGCTATAATGCTATATAAAATTATAAGTTCAAAAAAAAAGCTATATAGAATCTGATGGGTGCCTTCCTCTTTTCTATATATTTCAATTTTGAGGCCGTTCTTGAATTGGGTTTGTTGGATGTTTTTCTGCATTACAGCCTGAAGAGTTGGACCTTGGAACAGCCCACCAGTGAGGCCTTGAGGGGGGAAATTTGTGGCCGAATAGGTGTGGACCATATTGATTGGCTGCCGTTAAACCTAGGCCGCCATTTAAGGCTTAAACTTTTGGGGATTGTTCGGCTGCATTTGCAATTAAGGGTCGCTCAAAGCCATTTCTCCTCAGCCCAACCAACCTCTCTGCCAAAACATATAATAAGAAAATAATAAGGTGTTTCTATAAAAAAAGTAGCATGAGGGGGAGGACTTAAAGATTTTTCGCGTTCCAGATGACCGCCAGGTGCGGGCGGTCTTGTTGTGACGACTACCAACACTTACGGTCATGTCTACTTATCTGCTCGGTTATGTTTACTGTTTGCTTGTCTGCTGTTGATGTTTTTGTTGTGAAATTTTAATGTTGATAGTCTGTGTCATTTGTTTGAAAGCACTATACATGGATAAATTATTCAAACCTTAAAAGAATAGTAGCAAAAAAAAACAAAAAGAAATCAGGGAAAAAAACCAAAAAATCACCAGAAGAGATGGAAACAGCCATACAACCATTATAAATTATTTAACTACAATTAATCAAGGGAAGAGTAGATTACTAAAAACTAATATTACTTACTAGTAATATTTAACCTTGCTCTACCGTCTTTTTCCTTCCAAACAATGAAATCAAAATGAACAAAATTAGTTATAAAATTGTCCATAAAAAAAAAGAAATATTACCTGAAAAAAAAGAGAGAGAATATATAAATTATTTTTGTTTTTACCTACTAGATTCATGTTGGATTGAGTTAAAATAGTAGCAGAATATATAAGGACACAAGGACGTTGTTTAATTTGGTTTGTAAGGGAATTATACAGCCTAATTTGTTTTGGTAGGGAACCAAAACAGGTAAGATATTTTTATTGTAGGCGTTTTTTAATCATTAACAAAAATATATTTTAGTTGGCAATTGTGGGTTTGTCATCTTTAAGAAACAAAAATTGGATATTAATAGCCATAATCATGCAAGAAATGCTTAATTATTAATTTTCATATTTTAAAAGCCTCTAAAAATATATTAAGATCCATATCAACCTTTGTTTTTTTTTTTTCGGTGGGTTTTTTTTGGGTATATAATGGATAATGAAATCAAACTCCATCAAAAATTCCCGCAGGATTTATGCCCCTAAGGCATCCAATAGAAGTTGATTCATACAATACTGTGCCAGAGAAACTAATGCATAGTCTATGGAAAGTCTCGATTTCGTGAGCTTGTCTGCAACCATATTAGCCTCACGAAAGTCATGTTGAATAACAACAGACCATGGCCGACTAATCATCGCACGAACACACTCTATCAATGGAACTCGATCTAGGCATGATGGTGTGCTAGAGTTAAGGAGTGTGGCAAGTTCCGGTAGGTTTTAAATCTGAACATGGTCTCATTTGTGGGTTTGTTGTGCTTTTTTTTGTTAGTTCTCCATGTCATACGCCACCTCCACATGATGCCACGTGTCGAAATTGTAGAGCCTCTTGAGCAGTGTTTCTGTTTATATACTAAATTAATACAGTATAGTGTATCATACGGAAGTCATAGTAGTTCATCCAAAGTAATAATGCTCTTTTTTTTTGCACAAATTTGAAAATGAAATTTAATAAATTATTATAAAAAATGTAATAGAATTATCGAATTTGAAAAAATTAAGAAAATAATAAAAGTTATTTTGCAATAAAAAAAAGAGATACAAAACAAGGAGAGACTTGAATTAATAGATACATGCAGGGGCGGATCTAGAAATAAAGTTTGGGGGGCCAAATTATAATACTATCTACATTAATAGGGATCAAAAGAAAATTTAGGGGGGCAAATCGTAATACTATCAAGAATAATAGGGTCTAAATTGTAATATGTAAGAAATTTTTTAAAAAAGTAGTGCAAAATAACCAGTCACAAGTTCGAATCCGTGTCCTCAAGGAACTACAATACCATCGCTACCACTCGACCAATCATCAACTTATGCAATATTATTACCATAATTAGATAAATACGTACCCTGGGGGCCTGGCCCTTTGCTCCCCCCTGAATCCGCCCCTGGATACATGGTTGTTAAAAACTAGATTTTACTCGTAAAATCGTGCGTTTTTACGATACTAGGTGGGTATTTCGTTTCAACTCGTATACAAAATCGAAAATAGGTCAACTCGCGAGTTGATTCGTAGACTCGTTAAACTCGCTAGTTCATACCGAGTTTGTCTGAGTTTGCCCCAGTAAGTTAATAAACTAAAAAACCAAAGTGGCTGTGAACTCTAGAATGGGATTGAAGAAACTGGTCGACAAGTTTCCACCTGAACTCATCTTCACTTGATATCTCAAGACCACATTGAAGGATCTCTCAATCTCCACCAGTGCAAACAATTCCCATGTGGAGCAGGATAGGTTTGGTGGAGCAGAATTGGCTATTGAGTTGAAAAAGAAATTTGAAAGTTGACGACTACCAAAAAAGGAAAATTTGAACGCGCCTCATGCGCAAAAAAGAGAGTGAGAAGAGTGGGAAACAGAGTGCAAGTTCTAGTCAGGGTCATCATCGTGAAGGGAAGGAAAAATTTTCTCCATCTTTTTTCTCGAGATGGTCGAGAGATTATGTGCAAAGAGCCCTTGAGGATGGGAGAGCTGTGAGCATATTCATTGAAAACATTCCAGGAGGGTGGTTTGCGTTGGATATGTTTAAGGAGATGTCTAAGGTTGGCGTGGTGCTTGACGTTTTTCTACCTGGAAAACTCAATATGGCGGGGAATCGTTTTGGCTTCGTAAGATTCGAGTATCAAGGGAGAGCAAAATTGATGATTAAGAAGATTAATAGGGCGAAGAATATTAATGGGATGATTGTGGCTAGCGTTGCGAGGAGAAGGAATTTTTCTGAGAGGGATGGAGGGGCGAGCAATAAATTGAAGAACGAGGGTAGATTTAAACCGGATGCCAGAATTAGGGATGGATTATCCTTTGCGCAAGTAATGGGAGACAAGAAGCAGGAGGGAGATGATTCGACAGTGTCCTTTCAATTCCATCCAAATGACGGATGCATAGAGAAACTTAAGGCTTGTGCTTTCGGAGTAATGAAGGAAGGAGTGTCAGCAAGCATTGTTGAAGAGGAATTTGGTAGATTCTCAAATGCTCCCGTTTAGGTCAAGCGCCTTGGGGGTCAATA
Organism: Turnera subulata; assembly: GCA_028386065.3. Classification (NCBI taxonomy): domain Eukaryota; kingdom Viridiplantae; phylum Streptophyta; class Magnoliopsida; order Malpighiales; family Passifloraceae; genus Turnera; species Turnera subulata. The sequence goes on from JAKUCV010007376.1 coordinate 84,766, forward strand.
TGTTCTTCTAGTCTTCCCTGAGTATCAGGCCATGGTGGAGTGCTTGAACCATAAGGAGGTCTGGGGTGGTGAGTTATTTGATCTATTGAGAGAGTAGAAGGAGGGTGATGGGGTCTCCCATCGTGAATGTTGGTTAAACATTACATGGGTTCCTCCTCATGCTTGGTGTGAAGAGTTTTTCTGTCAGATTGCTGTCCGGTTTGGAAGTTTCATCAAGTTAGCAAATGATTTTGATAATAGTAACAATTTGGAAAGAGCTAGTATCTTAATCTTGACAACGTATAAAACTCCTATTTCCAGGGGTTTTAAAGTGAAGATTGGGCAAGAGTGTATGACATTTTTGTGGTGGAAACTCAGACTGCAGTCAAGGAGTGGGATGTGAATTATTCCAATTACAGTTTTGAGGGCGATGAAACAAGAAGTCGTGGTGTTCCTGCTACTTCAAAGGTTCGACGTGAGGTGTCGGATTCTGGTTTGAAGTCCTAGGGGTTATCGGATCCGTTTGGCATTGAAGATACAATCAAGCGTCTGGGGAAAGGAAAAAATATCTTGAATGAAGGGCTACCAGCATGTTCTAAGTCATGCAATCAGCTGGATGTTCAGGATTCGAGGAGGACTGGTATGGGGGGCAAGGAGAATGTTGAAGGAGAGGAATTATTAGGGGTTTCTCAGTCTCGTCAATCTAGGGGGATGGGGGTAGGTCTAGAGGCAGTTATTGATAAGGATAAAGAAGTATTGGATCAGACCAATAGGGAATTGGGCTTGGATAATTGTGGGCCAAATAAGGAGAGGGGTGGAATAACGAATGGAGGGGAGTCTTTTATTGGACTAGGCGGGTCAGCATCTGTGGTCCGGGATTCAGTGGAGGAAGGGACAGGAGATGGGCTTAATGAGTTAGTGGTCTTTGAGGAGCCCAGTCAGAGGGACGAGGATTCAATGTAGGAGGACGATGATTGCATCCAATTATCCTTGAAAAATTTGGAAAGGAAATTCCAGGCTCTTATGGAAAAGAAGGGGCAAAAAAACGGTCCCGTTTGAGGAAGGCAAAGAAAATGAAGAAAATAACTTCGGACGGGCTGAGACCGGTGAGATCGGGGGAGAGTTCAACTCAAGATGGGGATATAGCAATGGGTAATGCTCAAGTGATCATGGCTTCTGAACCTGTGTTTTCTTTCAACTCAATTGAAGCTGGAAAAATAGTGGCTGTAGGGGAGAAGCTTGGGTTGTTAATGGAAGGTGAGAAGGGGGAGGTGATGAGAGAGATGGAAACATTAATTGAGAAAGAAGAAGTGGAATGGGTGTAGTCAAGGGCCGAGATGTAGAGGTATGAGTCTGTGGAGGTGCTTATCGTGTTTCTCTTTATTTCTATATTTTGTCTACTTTCATGGAATGTTAGAGGGCTGGGCTCGTCTGTGAAGCAGAGGAGTGTAAAGGAACTTATGTTAAAAGTGAAGACAAGGGTGGTTTTCTTATGTGAGACAAAATATTCTGGATGGAGATATGAAGACTATGCTAGGATGTGGGGGGTATTCCCTTCGACTTTGTAAGTGTTGATGCTGAGGGGAGTGTAGGGGGATTATCCTTGATGTGGGAGGAAGATTTTATTCATGTATCTGGGAAGTCGTCGGTCAGAAATTGGAATATGGTGGAAGGGATCACGAAGACTAATATCTCAATTGGTGTATGTGGGATTTATCACCGGGAGTGTTGGAGGATCGAGTTAATTTATGGGAGGAGTTGGCGGTGAAGATTAGAAACTCTGATGTTCCCAGGGTAGTTATTGGTGATTTTAACGAGGTTCTTACTGCTAATCAAAGGTTAAGTGGCTGGGTGTGTAGTAGAGGCTCTTCAGCGTTAGCTAATTTTGTATCTGAAGTGGAACTGTGTGAAGTTGAATTACAAGGAAGAGTCTTTACATGGGGGAATGGCAAGGCTGCCAGTAAAATTGATAGAGCTTTTGTGGATGCATCTTGGCTTACTTTATTCCCCTCTCTAAAGCTATGGGCTGAGCCTAAGGGGGGGTCGGGTCACTGCCCAACCGTCCTTGCTCAAGATCAAAAGAACTGGGGGGGGGGGGGTAAGGCCATTCAAATTTCTTAATTGTATGTTATCGCATGATGATTTTGATAGTATCTTGGAAAGAATGTGGAAGGAAGCTGATGTGCAACATCTGGGGTGATTTAAGCTTGTAAAGAAATTGGGATTTGTTAAACAAGCCTTGAGAGAGTGGAATAAAAATGGTTTTGGGGATATAGAGAAGGATATTCAAAAGCTGGAAGCAGATATTGATGGGATGGACAACATTACCGATTTGAGGATTTTGAATGAGGATGAAAGGCGATTGATGGGGGGATGAAAAATTGATCTTGGTAGGCGTAAAAAACAACAGGAGTGCTTGTGGAAGCAAAAATTGAGGATTAAATGGCTTCTTTTGGGAGATAAAAATACAAGTTTTTTTCATGTTAACGCTTGTAATAGGGGAAGAAGAAATTCTATTCGTCAGGTCATGGAGGGCGACAGTGTTTTGGAAGAGCCGAGTGATATAAAGAGGGCGGCTAGGGATTTTTTCCAAGAGGTGTTTAAACCCTTGCCTAAGTCGAAGTTGAAATGGGGAAATATTCCCATGGGATCAATCTCAGACGATCAAGCGAGTTGGCTAGAGAGGGTTGTAGATGAGAGGGAGGTGAAAGAGGCTTTATGGGAGTGTGATGGAGATAAGGCCCCGGACCCGGATGGATTTAATATGAATTTCTATAATAGGGCCTGGCCTCTCATTAAGAAGGATTTAATGGATTTGGTTTCAGAGTTTTTTCGAACCGGAAAACTGCCAGGTGGTATCAACAGAGGTTTCTTTTGCTTGATCCCTAAAAAAGCTGAGGCGATGGGATTTGATGACTATCGACTGGTATGTCTTATCCATGGGATCTATAAGATCATAGAGAAGGTTCTTGCAAGAAGGTTGAAGACAGTTATGCCTGTGGTGATAAGTGGGAACCAACATGCCTTTATTGAAGGTAGGCAAATCCTTGATTGCATGCTACCAGCCTCTGAAATTGTTCATCAATTGAAGAAATCTAAGAAGAAAGCAGTCATGTAGAAGAAAGATTTTAGGAAAGCCTATGATACTGTTTCTTGGGACTTTCTACTGGAATTACTGGAGGTTATGGGTTTTGGGGATGATTGGAGAAAATGGATCAGGGGTTGTATAAGTTTTCCGAAATTGGTAGTTTTACTGAATGGATGTCCTTCTAATGAATTTGAGGCTCACAGGGGGTTGAAGCAAGGGGATCCATTATCCCATTTTTTATTTAATATAGTAGTGAAAGGTTTATCTTGTTTATTTAAGCAGGCAATTAGGGTGGGGTTGGTGCAAGAATTTCGGGTCAGTAATGTGGTGAGCTCTCTGCTCCAATTTGCAGATGATACTCTATTCTTTAGTCCAGATGATGAGAGATCCTTGCTGAATTTGAAGAGGTGCCTAAGGTGCTATGAATCTTTATCGGGTTTAAGTATTAATTTCCATAAGAGAAATGTATTGGGAATTAATTTATCTATGCAAAGGTCGACTCAGGTAGCTGGATTGCTGTTAGGAAAAGTGGATCAATTACCTATAAAATATCTGGGTATGCAGATTGGTGGGAATATGAGCAGAAAGAAGGCATGGGATCCGGTGATTGACCGAATTACATATAGACTTGCCTCCTGGAAAGGTAAATTCCTTTCTTTAGGAGGAAGGATTACTTTAATTCATGTTGTCCTTTGTAATATACTTGTTTATTACCTATCTTTGTTTAAGATTCCTGTGGGTGTTGCAAGGAAAATAGAGAGCCTTCAAAGGAGGTTTTTGTGGGGAGGTAATGGAGTAAAGAGAAAGATGTGCTTGGTAGCTTGGAGTAAAATTGCTAAACCAAAGAGATATGGTGGGATGGGTATTGAAGATATTCTTGTCAAGAATAGGTGTTTGTTGTTTAAATGGTTTTGGAAGTTTCTAAATCTTGATGTTCCGTCGGAAGAGGCTCCAGTATGGTCCCAAATTGTCAACTCAGAGTATAGGCAAATTTTTGGGTCATCTCGGCCGGTTTTTAACCTCTGCAAAACGTCTAGAGAATGGCAGGACATAGTTAAATCAGGGGAGGAGGGGGGTGCAGGAGATGGAGGGCTTGACAATAGTATTATGGTGGATATTAATGAGGGCAGGTCGTGTAAGTTTTGGACTGATCGGTGGTGCAAAGAAGGGGTGTTAATGGAGAAGTTTCCGTGGCTTTTTTCTGTATCTAATATGAAGTTTGTGTCAGTGGCTGATGTTTTGGGTGTTGGGAATGGGAGTCAGGATAGGAATTTTGGTTGGAGGAGAAGATTGTACTCGTGGGAATTGGAAGAGGTCTGCATGCTCAATGAGTATTTGGATCGGGTGACTTTGAATCCTAAGAAAAAGGAAGGTTGGAAGTGGATGGAGGATGGGGCGGGCGTGTACAGTGTGAAGTCCGGTTATGATTCAGTGTTTAAAAAGAATTATAGATGTGGTGAGATGCCGTGGGTGTGGATGGGATGTGCGCCCTTGAAGATAGAATGTTTTGTTTGGATGGCGATGCATAATGGAGTTGTAGTGAGGTCTATTTTGCTTCGTAATAACATAATACCTATGGATAATGCTATGTGTGTTTTTTGTGGGGATGAAATAAAAGATAGAGACCATCTGTTTAGCCATTGTAAATTTGCCTAGTGCTTTTGGAATAAATTATGTGAATGGAGGGGTGTGAGCTGGTGTATGCCCAAGACCTTAGCTGAGTTGGTTATCCAATGGATGGGGTTAGTTGGATCGAATCGAGAAAAAGCCCCCTGGATGGTTGTGTTTTTTAATGCGATCTGGAATTTATGGCTGGTTAGAAATAAGGTTGTTGTTGAAGTAAAGGAGGTTGACTGGAGATTGATGATGGATGTTGTTCTCTTCACATCCTTAGTGTGGTTCAAAGCATCCCAACCCTGTTTTCCGTATGATTTGAATGTGTTGATTACTAGTGCAGATAGTATGTTAGCTTGGAAGGGTCCTATTTGTAAACCAATTGTTACTTAGGGAAGGAAGTAGAGATAGAGTATACTTTGTACCATAGGAAAGGAAGTAGAGATGGAGTATACCTTGCACTATACCTGGGCGTTGAGGTGATGGATTGTTGTAAATAGCTGTGTGGGTTCTTAGGTAACTGTCATTATTTTGATGACGGTTACTCGTGTATATCCTTTTTTCCTATTAATAAAGATCTCGTTTTAGCAAAAAAAAAATTGAGTTGAAAAAGAAAGAAAATGACGAAGAAGAACCACCTGGTGGTGAAGTAGAGCAAGAGAACTAAAGATAGAGAATAACAAAAGTAGGTATGAGATAAGCTTGAAAATAGCTCCATGAACTGTTAACAATGTTGCAACCTTAGCGCTGGGAACTCCGCCAACAACTCTTGTAATTCCACTCTTTTTAGATGGGGAGAAAGTGTGAAACACTGGGGCTACTTATGACACTAGTTAATGGTTAGTTGGTTTGGTTAAACTCACACGGAAGCCCCTGAATGTAATATATTTTAAAGCATTTTGAAACTAGATTCACTAACAAATGAAAATTGTCTTGACGGTGAGAAAGACTAAAACAGTTTACAGCTTTTTTTACCCTTTCAATACATATATATCCTGATTAAAGGCTTAAGAATACACGTACACACCTCCGTGGAGTACAGGTGCGTGGAAATTGATTATCTTACTATATTAATAAAAAATTTCAAAAATTTTTCTTTGATAGTCAACCTAACATATTGATATATTTTTTTTGTAAAAAATCTAATTAATTATATAAAATAATAGAGAGAAATTAATGATAAAAATGTATAAAAAAACAATCAATATAAAGTAAAAGTTACTCCCAAGATCTTATCATCTAATTATTATTTTAAAAAAGAGATAAACATCCATATTCATAATTTATACTTTTGTTAAACTAAATTGATGCTCTACAAAAAGAGTGAGGGTATAATATGAAGCCAGATATCTTGCTTGTATTCTTTTAAAGTACAAGGTGTCATCTCTAAAACAGATTTTAGAAATGACACCTGACACTTTGAAAGAATAGAAGCAAGAGATCCCATACAGATTTTAAGAGGTCTTTTATTTATAGATAAGAAGCCAAACCTAATTGAATTTTGATAAAAATCAATATTTATGAATATTGTTAATTCATCTATTTATAAATCCAATTATTGATAATAATTGAATTTTATAGACTCTTACGATTTTACATTATGTTTTTTTCTAGTCCATTTCGAGTTTAAGTAAAAATTCTTTTTTAACAACCTTGAATAGATAGATTTGTAGGAGATATGTATGTACAAGAGGTGTGTGTGAGTATCTTTGTGCGGGCTTAATGATAATTGATGTCCATGTGGAAGAAAGAAGCAACAAAACCCATCAAAATTTAACCTTCTTTTGGAACAGCACGCAAATCTTTGGATTTTCTTCACTCTATTCAACGCAAAAACACACCCCCCTGCTGCAATCATCATGTCCTCTACCCTCTCCTCCCCATCATTAGTCCCTCCTCAGTCCCATCATCATCATCATCATCATCCCTCCATCTTTTACCATCATCTACCCACCCCACCTTCCACCTCCTCAAGCCTCATCATATCCCAACAAGAACAAAAAAGGATAGGAAGAAAAAGAGCAAAAACTAGAAGACGAAGATGGGCACCCTCAAGAAGAAAAAACCCTACTCTTGTCCTACACTTCCAATTCTAGCAGTACTACCACTGCTACTCTAGCCAGTATGAGAAGTGGGTTTTCTTCTTGCAACTTCAACATCTCAGTTTCTTCTCTTCTCTCTATTGGGGAATCGAAGCATCACGGTCCGATTGTTTGGTAGATCGATCAACCTTATCCTCTCTATGTATAAAAGCTTGCAAGTTTTCATATATATTATACATGTATGGATTTCTTTAATTTTGCATCAAGAATTATCATAGATATGACTGTTCAACATTTGAGTAAAGAATGGCGTGAAATATAGCTCGGTGTGTTCTGTGTGTATCAGTGTTATAAGAGAAAGTTATTGATCTCCCTTGTCTGATCTCTCTTTCTTCTCTATCTTCCTGCTACCTTGGAGGCTGTATCGGTGCAACTTCTGTGATATATAGTAGTAGCAGAAGGTAATTAAAGATCCAGATCTCTTTTTATGCTATATATGTACTAATTAAAATCAATAAAAGTGTTTCTTAAACGTACTTAATAGAAAAAATTCAAAACTAATACATAGTTCTCTTTTTCTTTAATACTTAACATAATGATTTTATAGATACACACATCTTTTCTTGCTTTTAAATTCTAGATAAATAGTACACTTTGAATGAGGGCATGTTCCTTTTTATTGTTTCCTTTTGAATTTAGTTCATATTTGTTCAGCAGCCTGCCTTACCAATCAGGCAATCATGTATATATTGGTGAATCCATGAAGGGCTTAATTTGTTTTTGATCTTTGATGTTTATGATTTAAACCCAGTGGAGCCCTTCGTATTTATTTTTTATCAAAAAAAATATGGCGTCTGTTTACATGTTTTATTTCAGATCTTGGTTTCAAGTATGCACTACTGATCATCTTCAGAAATCCAAATTAGTGTAAGGTTATGAAGCTGCGTAACGAAATCATTTCATTTGTTTCTTTTTATATCGTACAGATGGAACATTCTCTGCAGGCAACATATAATTTGTTCATAAATTGGCTTGAATTTCATATCTGGGTTAAAGATAAAAGGCTGATTCTCACATCAGCTACTAGCCTACTACCACCTATATATGGACAATTTAGAAGTAAACTTTTTTTCCTCTTTTTACTGTTTTCCTTTTACGTCAATCATTTCTTGTCTAAATTCTTGCTCGTATACAATTGCAGGTTTGGGCCGTAGATCTTATTTTTTTTCAGTTTATCTGTTACTCCACGAAATCGAAGGCCTTAGGCCACTGTTTGTTTATATTTTCAGTTTGATACAATAGAATCTAGCTGTGTGGAAGGAAGGAAGAGAAAGCCTAAGTACATTTCAGTTCCTAATGTAAAATTCTTCTAGAAATGCTATTCTCCTTGATTTTTATTGTGATGCCTTGGATTAGTAGCTAATTGCATCAGCATTTTCCTTAATCAATGTATATGAACTAGAAAATCACCATATAAGCTGTGAAGCACCATTCCCCTTCTTGAAGAACCTTTCTTGGAGCCCCTCATAAACATTGCATACACAAGAAATAAAACTTTCAAAACAGATTAGATTTCTTTTGGCATGAGATTAAGTACTCATAATACAAATGTGGAACTATGTCATTCTAAGCATTTTTTCCTCCTAGTATCCCACCATTCCACTGAGGGAAAGCAATTACGAACGGAATGTAGCTGTTTGAAAAGGAAGCAAATCGCAGTGCCGATTGTTTGGCACCTGTGCCTTTCCTTTTTCCATTAGGTGTATCTCATTTGGTGCAACCCCTGGGGTTTGTGTTGCTTTTCTTTCCAATGATTCCAGTGGATTGCTACTCCACGTACTATGTATTCAACCGTCTAATCAATAAAGGTTGATCATTCCTTTCAAAAAAAAGCCTAAATACATTTCACATAATATCTTCAGCTAGCTACATTTGAATTTCTGCTCCATAAGACAATTTCAGAACTTGTTCTGTTTTAGCCACAGACCAGCCGTGTAAACATTAAAACAAATCTAGCTAGCTAAAGATATTATGTGGCCCTAGCTTGCAGGAAATTAAAAAAATCGCATGCAGATACTTGTTGCTGTGTGTCCCAGGAGTGCCATATCTACTTTAATTAAAAATCAATATCAAAACAAAACATGTAAGAAGAAATATATATATA
>JAKUCV010007376.1:95529-107556 GCA_028386065.3 Turnera subulata
TTTTTGATCTGGCACCAGGAACAGGTTGATAACCTGGTACGACCCTAGCTTATCCGTGACGGGGCCCGGGAAAGATAAAATTGGATAATTGGTTTTATTGAGTCTTTTGGGTCGTGTCTTTCGGTTGGGCTGTTTAGCCTATGTTTTTGGACTTGAGTAATTTTTAGTGTGCATACTGATCGTCTTTCCATTGTCGTGAGCACTTCGGGCTCACCCCTCACCTGCGGGCTTTCATCCCGTAGGATGAGTTGTTTCATGTACAGGTTGATGCATTCCAGACAGGCTGCGACGTTTCCCTTGGACGGGCTTGGATCCATAGATTGCATGTGTCGCATACAGTGTTAGTGAGTTATTTAAAGTCTTTCGCTGTGCATGTTTTTATTAATGTTGGGCCATTGGGCCGGTTGAGATTTCATTGTTGATTTTATTATGGGCTGTCGAGCCCGGATATTTGTTTTATACACTGTATGCTGAGTCCTTTCGGGTTGGGTTGTCACAGTTCCGGCACGTGTTTACTGTGTACGGTAAATACGGGTCGGGGCGTCTCAAAATTAGATTTTACAGCACCGCTTTTTGTTTTGTCCAAGACTTTACTGCATCGCTGAATGTCCCCAAACTTTTTTTGTTTTCATCACAATTGTATTGGGAGATTTATGTCCCCAAATTTGTGTAGAACTGAATATAGTGGTTCATTTCCGTGTAGTAGCCGGTTTTGGATGTGGGACCAATTTGCTGCTGAATCATATCAATATAACCAATTATATATGTGATGTCGTTCAACATTTTTTTTTTGTCGAAATGTCGTTCAACATTTGTAAACTATAATTTTAATTTTCTTGTATAAAATGAACACGACATTATAAGATTTACCCGAGATACCTCAGATTAAGGAATGAGAGGCATCCCGACATTACTACACAATAGGTGAAGCATTATTATTACACATGTTAGGAGGAAAGGTAATAGATTGGCTCATAGTATAGCCCAGCTGGCTTTAGACACTTCCAAAAAAACACTGGCTTTAGGCACCACTGAGGAGTGCATTCTAGTTGATAGCTTCCCCAGTTCCATTGAGCAGATTGCTTTGGCTGATGTAACACATTCTAGATTATCTTCAAAATTTTCTTCAATCCTCGTGGAAAAGGGAATGAAATCTTCAAACAGGATCTTTCTTATTTCGGTGTAGATTTGGTGCATTCAAGTGTCCTTCCATCTAGAAACTTACTAGCAGCTACTCTTTGTCCATGCACTCCTCGACACTGCGGTACACTTTCCTCCCTTATCAACCTTGGTTTCACACTCTTTTTTTTTATAGAACGAGAGAAAGGTGTCACACTCTTTCTTGCATATAACCGACTGCTTTGCACGTATGACTTGTCGTTGAGCTTAACTTGAATGTTTGGCAATGACTTTACATGTGTAATTATCGTTGGACGAGTTTCGAGTACCCGTTTGACGCTCGATGCGAGTAAAAATTTGAAATGCCCGTTTCCTTATGTTTTTGGTGACTTTGAACTTGAAACTCGATCCCAAGGAAACTTGGATCTTTCGCCTAAAAAGTTTGTTAATATGCCTCTCCATTAATAAAAAAAACTTTGTAAAAATTTGAAAAAGATTTTGCCAGCTCGGCATGATTTGATCAGTTAGGCAAATCCATGAATCAGCTAAAAGCAATTTTAAGCATGCTGGAGGGTAGTTCAAATTTTTTTCCTTTGAATTTTTAGTTTAAAAAAGGATATCTGGCTTTTTTCATCTCTTAGTCTTTTTTATACAAGTTGTTTCTGCTTAGATACTTACATTGATGATCAATGACTTTAGTCTCATGGATTCTAAGAAAAGCCTGAGCACATATGAACTCACGCTTCCAATAGAGTCCTTGTGTGAGGAGTTACCAAGGCGCATGATTCTGCGAAGCAGCGCTCGTGCGCACCTTGTTCGTCACTAGGAGTAGAGTGCTGGGCCTTCTGTGACGCCTGTTGTTCAGACTCGCTCTATTCCGTGGGGAAGCAGGCCTTCTCGTGGGCAAGGTCATATTCTGCATCCAGGGTCCTATATCGGGCCTCTGTTCTTCGACACCATTTCTGGTTCCTGTGAACATCGCCTTGACCGATGAAAAGGGATGAGATGATGGATAATAAGCTGCGGGCGGACCCTTAGAGTCGCATTATGAGCATCACCTTGCTATCTCGAGTGAATTATGATGGCCTGCGATTCACCTTGTTGTCTCAGGTGAAGCTTTCCCTTGTGGTCGAGGTTCTCTTGGAAGTACTTGATTAGTTGAAAATAATCATAAGTCTAATGACAAATATCTTTATGGAATTCAGACCCCGTTTAGACTTATTTAGTAAGAACGATGTTCATTATAGAAACCTCCTCTACTCAAAGCGAGCGCTAAACTCGATTTTTATGGCTCTCTCTTTTTGTCATCCTTCATTTTGGAGGGCCATTTAATGTATGGCATGTTCTTGATCTCCGTCAGAATTCATGAAGGATTTGTATTCAAGGGGGTGTATTTGACTATGTGGAAGTCCAATCCAACTTTTGTGTGTGTCTCCATTTGTTGGTTCGCGAACCTCGTTCTTGCTCCGCGAGTTATGCACGTCTCTTTTGTCTTGCCGTGGCTCCTCCGTGATCTTCATTGTGGTTGGAGTTGAAGTGGCAAAAACAACTATGATCATCGCAGGTGCGATAGGCATTATATGGGCATTACGCCTGTCGGTTGGGTCATAGCCCCCACGTACTTTTGAGGGTGAGCTCGTAGTTGTTCTTTTTCTAGACGATGCGGTTGAGGGAATCTTTGTTTTTAGGCATCATCTTTGCCAAGGCACTCTTCACTTTAGGATTATGCTCAAATATGTGTTAGGTTTAATTCAGTGCTCGACATAAGGGTGCCATGCTATATATATATATATATAAATAAATATAATAATTAATTAATTAATAATTTATTTTTAATAGAAATAGAAATTGAATATGAGTTATTAGGGATTAAAAAGAATTAGAATTTAGCTAATAAATTAGTCTTTTTTGGATGCTTGCTAATAAGTTAGTCTTCGATGGGGTAGGAACATAAAATTTGATTTTATTTAAATTTTTGTATACATATTTATATATTAATGGGTAAGATATATGTACATTTATATACTAGTGAGGGGGTAATTTTTTAAAGTAAGCGGAGATAAATCATGTCGAGTGAGAAAGTAAAAAATTGTGTGAAAAAAAGGAAGGGAAAAAGCGAGGGAATTATACTGCAGCACAGGCACAGGCACAGGCGCAGAGGCACAGAAGGTTATTTTATTATTATTTTGTTTTTTTTTTGGAAAACACAAATGAAATACAAGGCAGCTTGTTCCAAATAAGAGAAATGGGAGAAAAACTTTGATAGTTGAAGAAGACAAGACCACCAATACCGCAAATCCACACCTCCATCTCTCTCTCTCCCTCTTGGCATGGCACTGTAGATTCGCTACAATACAATACAATTTCACCCACCACCACTACCTCGAAACGCTTCTCACTCACTCTCTCTCTCATCAATCATCTTTCTCCTCCTCCCCCCTCCTTTCCTCTTTCTCGAAACCCTAACCACCGCAAAATCAAACAACTGCTACTAATTAAAACCAAAATCTAGCTGGGCATCTAGGGTTTTTCTCTTTTGGGTACCGTTATGGTGAGTGAAGCTGCTGATTGTTGCCCACAACAGATTAGGAGACCCGCGATAGGATTAATTGTTGGTTAGGGTTTCGTAATTATTTTTTTGACATGGCAGAAACTTCTAAAGCTCGCGTCACTATTACTCTTGGCCGTAGCGGCCAGGTACGTCCTTCTTTGCCTCACTCATTTCTATTAGTATTATTATTATTAGTCAATTTGTGGTATTTCTAAACATTTTTTGCTTGGCGCGAGCTAGTTAGTTTTGATGTGAATATCACCCTTACAGTTTTGTTACTGCAAAAGCTGCCATTGGATGGATGGATTGAAAGGGTGTACTTTTGTTGCAGGTGGTGAAGAGAGCTGCAACTGTGTCTGATGATTATTCTAATTCCGTACCCTCCGTGGGGAGTAAGCGGTCTGTAAGAGATAGGCTAGGAGGTAATCTTGATAGTTCCTCTGTTCGTGGAGCCCTTGGTAGCAGTAGCAACAAACGGTGCGTGCCCCCCTATCTTCTTCTCTCTCTCTCTCTCTTTTTTTTTTTTTTCCCAATTTTTAGCTCAAAAGCTTAAACTTTTCTGCTGTGTATCTGTTTCGAAAGTTGTTAACATATTAAGAGAAGCAAGCATTTTCTTAGACAATTTCTGTCTTGTGGGTGAATTTCAGATTTTTCTGTTTATTACTGTTCCCCGAGATACATTTGTTTGGTGGGTGGTTTTGTGTTGCTTCTTTTAGTTGTTGATACTGTTTATTTAGTCAGAGAATGTTGTGACTAGGCTTTGCATCCTGGCAGGCAAAGAGGGGAGAGCAGTTTGACAAGTTTAGTTACTAACGGTGCAGGAGGTAATGTGCTTTTTCTACAGCACTGAAATACTGTCAATTTTTTCCTGATGTTTTTGGACCGTTTTCTGTGTAAGTAACGTTGGTGTGTTTTGATGGCCAAAGATGTCCGTGTTGGTAAGGATGACCTTCGATATAAACTCATGCAAAAGAATGTATTTCGAAGAGCTCAGAGTGATGATGACCACAATAAGATGGACCTTCGAGAGAAGCTTTCTAGAACAGTGCAGCCTTCAGGTCCTCCTCTTGGTAGTTTTGATGCACCGCAACGAATGCCTGAACCAAGGAACTCTTCACTCTTGGGACAAATTCCTTCTAGAAGAAGTGCAGATGATTTACACCAGATGGATGCACGTAGAAATTCTTATTCTCCTTGGACCTTGGATCATATAAGAAGAAGAAGTCCAGATAGATTGGATCTATAGTCTTCTTCTTCAGGTCTATCTAACCTAGTACATTCTTCTTCTTCAGGTCTATCTCAAAATCCATCCCCTAACAGAGGTGGATCTTTACACTTGAGCGACGTTGCTTCTGGTAACTTGTCCTGTTACCTACTACATTCTGGGCAGAGTAAATACGTATTTCTACAAGATCTGTGATGTTCCAGACACCGATCAAGAACATCTTTCATGACAAAACCTGTTTTGGCCCCCATGTCCGTGAAGCCTGCTGTACCAATTCCAGGCCAATACCCTCCAGCAAGTAGTGCCTTGCAGAAGTGCTCTTACCCTGTACATTTTCTTTCCTTTTGCCTTACCAGTCACATCCATATGCTCGCATACACAGCTTAAACATGCATGGCTGATTTCAGGGTATTTATTCTTTTGTTTCATGCTATAGAACGGTATACAAGTAATCACTTGTTATTTATAGCTTGCTGCACCTGTTCAAATGCACAAATGTTACTTGTTGAAAGGAAAGATTTTTTTTGTTGGGACTTTATTTGTCCAACCTGGTAAGACATTCTGGATGTTTTCTATCGTGCTGGTCCACTAGCTTATGCAAAGAGGGAAACACATTTTAAGAATCTTTTGTAATCGCCACCGTGCGATGCACCAAGTTGGGTTTAGGCTACTTGTTTTGGTGGCTTTTCATGTTATATTATTCTAGTGGTTTTCATACCATAGGGAATAGCTGAGAGCAACCAATGGAAATGCTCTAATATACTGTGAATGTATTTTCCAACAACTGTACTGATGCCCTGCTGACCCTAAGATGTAATGGCCAAAGACGACTACTTATTTTCTCAATTGTGTTTCTTTTAAACAACTGTTGAATATTTTCTTTAATTCTAGTGGTGCAAGCTATTTACTGCCAATTCTTTTGGCTTCAGCCTTCCTCACTTGGTTTATTTTGAGATTTTTGCTTTAGTTTTTCAGTTTGGTCTTGTATTTTGTACTTAACGTATGAAAGCTAGTTGTCTATTAGGAAAATTTTTCACTGAAGCTAATTTATAGATTTTAAACCTATTGCGGAGTTAATTGATGATGAGTTATATGATATTTTAGTCTAGATTTCTTTTTCTGAATTTTTTGTCTTTCAAATGGTTTTCATGTTTACTTCTTTTCTCAAGTTTGTATATGTTTTCTGACTACTGATCTCTCTATTTATATCTTGTTTCTGTACAGGTAGAAGAAGCACAAACAGTTGAAGGCTTGCTACATTCACTAGGACTGGGAAAATATTCTATTCTTTTCAAGGCTGAGGAAGTATGCTCGATATCTCTTGCTCTTATTCTAGTGAATAGTTATATAGGTAGAAGTAATAGCAGTTTCTCCTGAATTTAGAGACAAAAAGAAACTAAACAAAATTTAGCATTAGATCATCTCATGTGAAGCATGACAGTATGTGCAATTTTGGTTGCTGTGTGTGGAAATTCTTACCATGCAGCAGGGACTGGACTAATGGGAAAAACAGGAAAATTAGGTATGGAGCTGTATGACAAGTTCATCACGTTTGTGAAACATTTGCCACTCTAAATGGTATTAAAGCTCAGAGTATAGTAAAGATGTCTATCTCAGTACAGATATCATGTATGCATGTCCTATGCTAAAGATGATGTTGCACATAATGCATTGTTAGTTGTGAGGTTTAACAAACTCTAAATTTATGCTCTTAAAAATGTGATTTCGTATGGGGTTTGTTTAGAAAGCTGATTGGTTATAGATCAGATTCTGATTTTTGCATCAATTCCTGACTGCAATCATGTTGTTCACTCCCACCTCATTGTTTAGTTATATGGTAGACACTTTTTTGGGTTGCATCACTGACTGGATAAGCAAAAGAAACAGTTTCTTGATGCTTGAGGTTGGTTTTACCTTGTCAGCTTCACAATTTGGATTTTGGTTTCTTCTGAAGCTTGTTGGTCTATTTGAATATGGTGTATGCCAGCTGACGATCTTTATTTAATTGAGTTTTCACCAATAATATTATAGTTTTTGAATTTTTCATTAGTCTAATGTAGTTCACCCAATCCGCTGCTGGCATGATCTGTTAAACAGGTGGATATGACTGCATTGAAGCAGATGGGGGAAACTGACCTCAAAGAGCTGGGCATACCCATGGTAATTGTTATTTTCTGTCTGTCATATTGGCGCAGTTTACAATGTGTATGAGGTTAAAATCTAGTTCATTTTTGTTTTGCAGTTAAGATTCTTATCTAGATCTGTTTTTCAGCAATTTTGAATTGTCGCTGGAATTTATACTTAAATAAACTCAGTAGTGGACCTTCGAGGCATGGATAATTGCTTTAATTTCTGCTTTTAATTGTTTTCTTTTAAGCATTTTCTAAACTGTCATAATTTGAGACTTTATCTTGTTTGCCTTTCAATTCAACACAGACTCATGCCACTATTTAGAAAATGTAGGGATTGTCTCTGCTAAAATAAAGAGCTTTCTCACGGGAAATGGCTTGGTGTGAATTACTCTCCTGTACTAACAAAACAAAGTCTTGGTGGATTTGAGCTCTTAGCATCCTCGGTAGTGTGGTTATTGTTGATGCGGAGTGGCATTTCCTTCAGTGGACACTAAACGCTGTGACAATAGTATACTGTCGGATGCGATTGCACATAGATTCTTGTTTTACAATTGTGCTGGTGATCAGTGCATGCTATTTGGAAGAGTTGAAAGATTTAATTTTTGGTGTCTGAAAAATGAAGAGTATTTAAATTTGCAGGGGCCTAGAAAAAAGATTCTTCTTGCTCTCATGCCTCGCTCCAAAAAGCAACCTTGAGAATCTCCTGTTGCAAGTTATGCTGGCTGGGATCGTTGACGTGTGATGCGGCTTGTACAAGAAATCTTGTTGCTGTGTCGTGCAGTACTCCTGTTCTGTGCGTTTACCCAGATTAGGTTATAGTAGCCCAAGATTATTTTGTCGATTCTTTTTGCACCCAAGAATAGCTGGTAGAAAATTTTGAGAAGAATAGTTATGTTAAGGCTTCAATTGCTATTTGACGTCCCTTCAGATACTAATTACAGAATTTCATTTGTGAGAGTATGTTAAAGAGCAAAGTGCTAATTTTGTGTGGATTTTAATGTTGTTCTAACTTGTTCCTACATATTTCTGAGCCTTCAGATGCGCGTTGTGGGTGGCTTAAAGTAGCTAGTTCTACTGTTTTATGCGAACCAGCCAAGGTATATTTTCGTCGGGGAATCTCACCTATAGGGAATACAATTATATTGATTGACAAGATTTCTTTGAATTTGGGTAGGTTTTCCGATTTGAAATCGGTTATGGAAATGGAAGCAATTAGCCATGTGAAATTGTGTCTTTTGTCTCCATTTTCAATTCTTGGAATAAAAGTTTCTGGTCTTAGTAGATATAGGATTGTGCATTGAAAGCTATATAATATTCGTTGTTATTTTTTTTTTTTTGTGGAAAACATAGCTGTTTTATATATAACCATGAAATTGCAAAGTCCGGAAAACACTACAGACAAGACATATTACAATAACAACCCAGAGTTTGGATAAGAAAGGATTTATAATAACCCGGGATCATTGTAGATTAGGCTCCACGCAGAGACCATTCCACAAACATATCCCTTCCAAATCCTTACACAACAGACAAAACATGATCACAATACAAAAAGAAGACATTATGCAATTGAGAAAAAAACAGAGGCGAGATAGTGGTAGAAAGCTGGTGTTGAAATGCTCAAGGTAGCAATTCAAAATCAGCTTTCCTCCTTTCGTCCTTCCCACAGAGCCATAGAGTATAAAGACCATAAGAACCATATAAAATATATTAGCACGATGTATCCAGACACAGCCACAATCCGTTTCTTGATAGCCAAACATAGGCGGGGAACCAGGAGCAACAATGCATGCTTGCAATGAGTGCGGGAACGTCTACAAAGTAGATTGACCACTCTAGTGCTAAGCACTTTGAGTATGTCGCCAGAGAATATAGGAAAAACATCGTTGCTCCACCGCCAGTTTGATAGTACCAGACCACGAATCAAAGGTATCCGAGTAAGTCGGGCAACCTGTCCCTTTTGCCGGATCACTTGTTCAAAAGCAAAAACCGCCAAACTTGGGTCTAGGTCATCGTCATCATCATCGCCATCTCCTTCGTTGCCGGAGCTGGATCCGTCACCGTCGCCGGAGCCCGTACCCATGGCCATCACGGATCTACCGCCACTGTTGCCGGTGCCACTACCGCCTCTATTGTCGGTGCCACTGCCTCCCATTGACACAAATCACAGCAACCCAAGAAAGGGGAAGACCCCTGCTAAAAAAAACACACACTATGTGCGGCTAAATAACTTAACTCAACTGAGAAGAGAGCACTGGATAGGGAGGTTGAGAATTGTAGAGGGGAGATTTGGAGTGAAACACACCAAAAAAAACAAGGAATTTGGAATTTTTAGATCTAAAAAATTTTGAAATTTAAAACTAGATCTAGCAAGAGGGGTGAGAATTTTCTAAAGGGAAATGAGATTAAGGATTATTAAAGGTATGGATAGTTAGATCTGGTGGAGTATGGATGAAATTGCCCAAGGTTGGCTTTGTGTGCTTCACCAAGGAAGAAGACGAGAGAAAAACACTCGCGGCGCGCCATGCTTCTGGAATGAGCATATTCTGTAACAGCCCGGGTAAAAATTTGGATTTTTACCGGGACTGTTAAAATCGTTATACAATGATTTACCTTTGAATTTAGTCTTGGGTAATTAATTCAAGGTAAATCGAGCATCGTTTTTCGAAACCGAGGCTTTTCCCGCGCTCGAGGTTTTTCCGTGGATTTTTTCGGGCCTAAGTCGGTATTTTTCGGGTCCCGAAATCCTCAGAAAATCACACCGGAAAATAACTAAGGGGGGATATCAGTTGTTTTCTGGTCCGGACGGGATACGACTGCGTGATTGAGTCACGCAGCCGCCTCCCACTGCACAGCTTGTGAACCTTACCTGTGCCCGTGACGCTTTTTCTTTTTTCTGCCTGATGAAGCCACCTTCTCCATGTCCTGCACACCACCATCACTACTGCTAACCCATAGTCACCTCCCTCTTCTTCATGCAAAAATTCTGCACCCATCCTTCACTCTCAAACCAGTTAAAGAAAGAAAAAAAATATATAAAATAAAGTAAAAAGAACAACACAAACACCCCCGAGACCGCCGGCCACCACCGTCACCATTATCTTCTTCCTCGCGACGCCACACGCCCACACACCACCGCCACGCCACCGTCCAGGCGACCGTTTGCTGCACCTGCTGCCGCCATCAACAACCATCAGGTCGTCGTCACCACGCCCTCCTTCCTCATGCCGTCGCCCTTCACGGTGCAGCTGCCGGCCACGAACAGAAGCTCACCTCCCGCCGCCAAGTTGCCGCCCAGCCCTTGCACCAGCCATCCGCTGCTTCCCCGCGTGCCGCCCTGCCTTATCACGCCGCGCCAGCTGCAGGTAATCCAAGGAAGAAGACGCAACCCGTCTTCTGCAACCGGGTCGCGGGTCGGTCCGGGTTGACCCGACGGGTCCTCGGCCTGGCCCAAGACCTGTGTTGTACACGGGCCGGTCCGCACTGTGCACAGGCCTGTTACTGTGCACGGGCCGTACTGTGCACAGGCCTGTTACTGTGTATGGGCCGAACACTGTTCATCTGGGCCTGTTACTGTTCACGGGCCCATCCCGAAAAAAAAATAAAATTCTGAAAAAAAAATTATATAAGTTATTATTTTTCTAGAAAATTATGAAACTTGTAACAGCCCCGGAAATTTTCATGTTTTTACCGACTGTAAAAAAATTAATTTACCGTATTTACCATCAAAATTAATCTTGAATAATTAATTAACGGTAATTTACGCTTCGGAATCCGAAACCGAGCAGTGTTCCACGCTCGGGATTTTTCTACGGAATTTTCGGACCGAAGTTGGCATTTTTCGGGTCCAGGAATGGCGAGGAAAATCGAGATTAACCCCGAATTATCGGGCCAGGAATTAAGTCAATGGGGTACTAGCAATATTTTCTGGACCGGACGGGACACGACTGCATAATGCAGCCGCCTCCTCCTGTTTGCTCGTGAAAAACTGTCCCTTCCTGTAACACCCGTGAACTCTCTTTTCTCTTCTGCTTATTAACTGTCATCAACACCATTTCTCCACCTGCAAAAGCACACCAAAAACTACCCAGCTTCACCATTCTTCACTCTTCTCCTGCAGAAGAAGGAAAAAAAAAAAACGTTATCTTCCTCACCACTCAAACCAGAACCAGAATTTAGTAAAATAAAAGAAAAAAAAAAGAAAACAGGCAGGGAAAAGAAACAACCCGAACTGCCGCCGCCCGTGGACCACCGTCAGCCGCCACCCACGTCGAGCCACCAACCGCTCGACACCCTCCACCACCCAAACCGCCGCGCGCAGCACCACCACCGGCAAGCGCGACTGCTCGCATTCTTCTCCTCCCACGCGACGGCGCTCCCCTCGTTGCAGATCCGTCCGCCGCGTCGACGCCTCGCCCAACCTTGCACCGCCGACGACGCCGAGCCACGACAGCAGCGACCCGTCACCTCTCATCCCCTGTGCCGCCTCGCCGTGTCACGTCCGTCCCCGCGCCGCCGTAGACCATAACCCCAAGGTGAGCAACCGTCAAGGTGACGACCCGGGTGTGAGGAGTACGGGTCGGGATGACCCGCGAGAGGGAAACGGGTATGGTTGGTTTTAGGTGTGGGCTTGAGGAGTTGGATTTAGGCTAAGTGTTTGGGCTGGATGTGTCATGGGCTTGGGTATTTGGGCTAAGTGCTGGGCTGGTTAGTTAGGTTTGGGTATATGGGCTGAGAGAGTTTGGGCTTGGACAGTGGAGTTGGGTTTGGGTTTGGGCCTGGACTTGGCCCAGCCTGAAAATAAAAAAAAGAGAGAAAAAGATAATAAATATACAAACCTGGAATAGATAGGAAAATTCAGGAAAAAAAAAGAAATTAATTGGAGAAAAATAATGGAAAGGGGTGTAATTAGGATAAATAATATTATGGAGAAAAAATAGGTATATTTTGGGAATAAGGATAACTTGTATTCTAGGAAATATAAATAGTGGAATAATTGA
>JAKUCV010007377.1:0-10157 GCA_028386065.3 Turnera subulata
AGGTTCAGAATTCAAAAATATGTGAGAACTCAGCCAAAAAGAAGAAAAGTAACACTAACAGAGAAAATGGAAAAACCAGTCAGACTCGTCAAAAGTAACAGGTGCTTTCAAAGAGTCACAGACCTGAAGAAACAATCTCTAGAAGATCCATTTCTGAACTTGTCACATCAGACATGGCCTGGGACGCATTCAAGCAAAAGGTATTGTAAGATAAAACGCTCTAGTGCAAGAGAATGGCAAAAGGGAAGAGATGGACACATGCCAGTTTCCTTCTCACATGTTCCAATAATACTCCAAGGTTTCCAGAACAGAACTTAAGAATAAATGCATTCTGCTATTTATATAATCATTTCAAACGCAGACAACATCATGCTATATTCCATGCAGTTCTCCAATGGTCATGTTTACGAACATCTATTCAAGTGAAAGATAACAGACAAGACTCCTAAGCAAAACAACACCATGTGATTGAGCATTAGCTTTACCTGCCTACCAGCTGCCAGGCTTTTTGCAATGAGCCTGTACAGACTACCCAGCGAGACGCTGTCAAAGTTAGGATGATTCAGCAGAGCCTCCTCTGATGTATAATCAAGTATCAGTGCAGATAAACTTGAAGCCATCATAATGACAGTAATGTCACCAGAATCCACTGGAAAATCAAGAAGAATCGGCATTAATGCTACCAATAGTTGACTATTTGCAGGTAAGGATGAGTTAAAACTTAAAACATTACTAGGTCAGAGCATTCTTGAATATTAGCAGATGAGTTATAGCATTACTAGGCCAGAGCATGTGAAACGGTAGTACGAATCATTTTTTTATGCTAAAACGGTAGTACGAATCATTGATGAAGCTCAAAAAGATCAGCCAAGATTCACACAACCATATCATGATCTCTAAATATGAGCAAGCGGTCACACTAGCCTGATTCTTTGGGCTAACCCATCAACTGAAAAGTTAGGAACAATCTTTTCAATAGCAGCAACCGATTAACTCAGCAATCCAGTCATTCAACGAAACATGAAGCACCACCTTCTCAATCAACATATAGGGGGAGTAATCATTTCTAATTCCCATAAAAAATGATTAAAAGAATGTTTATGTACCTGCCCAATACAGCAAGGCCTTTAAAAGATCCACATACGTTGATTCCTCCATAACAAATCGAATTTGCTCTTTCTGTAAACATTGTCCAAATAGATGTCATCAATGTCTTGCATCATGCAAGTAAAAGGATAAAGATGATATGAAGAAAACTACCTTCAAAAGCAAGTTCATTATGGTATCACATGCCAAAAAGATACGACTGCTTTCTTCAAGCATATTGCCACTTGGTCCAATCAATTTTACAAGGCAGTCCACAACCTGAAGAGAACCAAGTCCTAAGAAATTAATAATATGCATTGGAACAGGGTTGAAGGTGATTCAGGAGAAGATCATAGAATGCATTTATGCAAATCCACCTAGCCACAAATCCCAAGGCATTGTGAACAAAGCCAATATCTCTCAGAAAAGGCCAAGCATTGCCATTATAAGGCTGCACCAGTATAAAAAATTAATGCATTATTAGATATGTAGGCATACTTACAGCTTTGTATCCTCCTGAAGTAACCAGCGCCTTACATCCCTCAATCTTCATTGTTATTTGACACAGCATCGGAAGCAGAAAACATATAGACTGGAAAGGACTGTAACAAAATGGACACATCACTCTCTGAGAGAATATTGGAAAGAGAAAAATAAGAATAGAAAGAGAAAAATAAGAATAGTATAAAAATTATATGGCAAAGCTTCAAAACCTTGGTTCATCTTCCCCTTGAACTGTTAGCATGAATCCCAAAACCTCTTTGACTTTCTCTTTGCAAGCATCTGGAGCTTCTGCAAGATAACTGTGACGAAGACAAGATTTGGTTATAACATGTCAAAAATAATCATTATGGTATACAAACTGGAGCTATGTAATTTGCATCACACGGTTTATGCAATGGATGACATAATATACCTCCCGGTTACCCGCACGGAAGCAAGAAGATCATCCCCTTTATTTTTTCCATGTTCCTGAAGAAAACAAACCATCAGCAAATGGAAAAGAAGCATGCAAAATGCTAACACCACAATCTATACCTTTGCATCTTTGAGATATTCCAGTACAACATCAATCGTCTCATTAAGCCCATTAATGATCTTTATCAATGCGCTTTCAGAAATACTTTTATCTGCACATAATTTGACCAGGAAATAATAAAACAGGTCAAATCTAACAATAAATGTCTTGCAAAGAAGCATCAAGCTCATGTAACTAATATAAGGTAATAAAATCACGAATGATGAGCAAAGTCACGCATAGAGGACAGTGACCATATAAGGGCCTTTGTCCATTTTCTACTAAGAAATGAATGCAAAATCATGTCGCATCCAACATAATTATGTACTGTTCAATGACGCTTTTCACAAACACTCTTACATCTACAAGATGAAATTATCTGCTGAACTCAATGCCAGGCAGGAAAGTCAGAATTCAGAAGTTAAACAATTTTTATGCACCTGGTTCTCCACCTATGGTTGATATTAACTTGATAATTCTCTCCAGTAAGGAAAAAGCAATAGCTACGTTTCGTTGTTTTAAGAAAATAGCTTCGGCCGTTGTTGAAGTATCCCGGGAAGCTTCATATTGTAAGTAGGCCAGGTCATTTAACAAAACAGCAACTTCAACTCTTGATGACTCAAAGACAAGCAACAAACACCTGAAAACAGAATTGCAACAAAGTAACCAAAACACATACAAATAGCAATCACATACAAAGTCGCCAAAATCTGCATGTATAAGCTTGCCTGTCAGCTGGTAATGGGTCCGGTAACTCGGGTAAGTTTGCCTGACCAATCAGCCATTCTTCTCCCCGTATAGACACCATGTATTCAGCCAAAATAAGGGCATGGAGCTTCTCGGCAGGGGCTGCACATATGTAATAAATAAGACAATGATAATTCTCACCAAATAAAAGCTGGGTATCATATTGCCCAAACCATTTAGCTGTTTCTCTAATCATGTACATAGAGCATAGACCATAGAAAATTCACAAGTCAAATGACACACCCTGCCATAGAAAAACTATATCTGGAATTACAAAAGAATCTGTTCACCTCTACAGCTACATTAGACAGACGACGGGGATGAATCGTAGAAACCTAAGAAGTAATTCTTGATTACTGAAACCATTCTCAAATGCTGAACGGTACAGTTGTTACAACATCCCAAAGTAGCCTATGACAACCAAATAGAACTCCTTTCCGAATTGACATATTATTCTCAGAATGTTCTATGCAACAGGTGCTGGAAAGATAAAATCCAATCAGAACTATAGTAATCTTTTTCCAATAAAATCTGTTTCTTCAACAAATTATACCAAGCTAACACGAAAAATACATCACTAAAGAGAAAGCTAAAAATGAAAATACAGCCATTTGAAATTTATTTATAGAAAAGGACAGAAAAATTCAAACCATTGTACCTACGCGATTTTGTAGAATGGCCACTACTCCAGCACGCACGTGATCCAACCAACTGGTGGTAACCAGTACACGCAATGCTTCGGAAAGAGGTCCCTGGAAATAGTAAGAGATACCTCTTCAACGTTAGTTCAAGGAATGACCAAAAGTCTATGCAGGAGACTCGTCATATATGATCCTTACAAGTGCGAGAGCTACAAAATCAGAAACTCCAAGCACATCAACAAAAAGAGAAGTTGCAGTTTTAGATATTAACTCCTAATGCTCAGTTTTGACCCATTCAAATTCTACAGGAAAATATCAATTTAAAATTTTATGGCACCATCTAGATGTTCAGTTTGAATCACAACACCCCCAACACTCCCCTTTGGGGAATGACAAGTTTTCAATATGCATTCATCAAAAAAAAAAAGTTTTCAATATGCGCAGATAGATTATAAAAGAAGCAGGAAGCAAAAGCCGAGTGAACCAATCCTATCTGTTAATATCTGCAAAACAAGCTTCGCAATCATATATTAAAAATGATAACTTACCGAGTACTTTGAGGAGAATATCTCAGAAAGTAGGTGAAGTGCTTCAAATTTCAAGGCATTTTGCAACACAGCAAATTGCCTAGCTATTGAGACCACCTACCAGAAGAAACAGTTCTTATGCATCAGCACCAATTTAACATGTAGTCAAGATTAAGAAAATCCACTCTTTCAGACTACAACAGATAACAGATAAAGCACCAGAAAAGATAAGAACAACAAACGAAACAGAACTCACTATTATTGACAGGTCTGATAGATAGCTATCATTGGCAACCTCCTGGGAAGTCTTACTTAGTGTAGACCCTAGAATTTTCATAGCAAGCTCCATCAGACGAGAACCTACAAGATTTCATGTTAAATGGCATTTTCATTATCCAAATAGTGCTGCAGGGATAATCGGAAAGCACAAGACAAAAGACACATGCTTTCAGGATGAATACTTATTGGTCCCGAAAGGTTGCCTACAGAATTCAGTCAACAAAACAATTGATTACCATCTGCAAAACTGGACATCTGAGACGCCAGCACTTTCAAGCCTCCGGATTCAGAAAATGCTTCGGCTCCATGATCAGAAGATGTTGTCACCAGACAGAGAAATTCATAGCATTCTTCGAGAACAGGTACACCTAATCTGCGAAAATAAACATGACTACATTAAAAAAAGAAAAAAAAAAGTTGAAATCCATCCTGAATAAAATCACCAAAACTTTCCTCGAATTAAACAGTCAGCAGCCGTGGAAATTGATTCTGTTCATTTCATAAACTTATAAAGCTAAAGCATAAGAATCTTACTGCGGCATTATCTCCAGAATCAGAGGAACCTTTGAAATCATATCTTCTGAAGAAGCAATCTCCGGAACACGGCAGAATGCAGCCATAACGGTAATAGACAGCTGCAAATACGCATCACGATTATCAACGCCACTGCCGCTAGCCGGTGGTTTACCCATCCCTAGTCAAAATACACGCATTCACAACTCATCAGGCCATGAATACCAAACCGGAACTGCAGTTACTTCCACTTGTCGGCAACTAAACGATTAACTTCCGTTAAGAGGAAACAAAACAAAAAAAAATAAAAAGAGTACCAGTTCTCAAGAGCCTCTGGAGAAAGTGAGAGCCGACGGCATCGTAAACCAGGCGAAGAGAAGCGAGGTCATCTCCTTTGCAGAATTTTGTCACTAAGAGCAGACCAGCAAGGCGCTGCTCGTCCCGCTCGCCTCTCAATAGCTTTAGGCAGTCATCAAGCGAGGGAGAGTACTGTTGCTCCTGCCGCGACTTCATTAAATAGAGAGAAAAATTCAAAATCAAAAATTTGAGAGACCGAGAGTGGAATCAACTAGAGAGGTGGAGTTGGAGAGTTACCATGACAACCGAAATACTACGCACTGATGATTAGTAGCTCGTTACCGTCGCCTTTGCTGTTGCAGTTGAAGGAGTGGAGGCGCCTGTTGTTGTTCGAGGATGGCGAAAGTTGAAGCAATTAATTTCCAGTAATGTGGTTTTAGAGCGGGCGAATCCTTCTCGCTTTTGTTTTTTGTCTTTTTTTTTTTTTTGACTTCTTTCTTTTTCCCTTCTTCACCTGCTGCGCCTCCTTCGAAAAGAGAGAGGCGTGGTTTTGAAACGACACCGTTGCTCAGTACAGAAATCTCGCGAAGGTTCAACTTTCATCCTGCACGGCCCAAGTAATGCAACACAGTCACAACACAAGTGTCCGGGTAATTCAAACGGTGTCAACCGAATTGTTGATCCAACGGCCCAGTCTGGCCCGCGTCTGGCTAGTAATCTTTAAGAACATTAACGGGCCATTGGGAGAAAGATGGGCCTATTGGTAATCGGGAAAAACAATTTGTAAAAAATCAAAATATTCTAACAAATTTATTTTATTATGTAGATAGTACAAATTAAATTATTCATATCTCTGAATTAATCATCGAAATTTTGAATTATTTAAGTGGAAATAAATTGGAAAAACGTGATTAGTATTTGTAAAATATTAATTAAATTCATTATTGTCAAGCCCGCTAAGGCCCAGCCGTTTACTCCCTAAGTTCTAAAATATCAAAGCTCTAAACGTGTATTCAAAGAGTTTTTTCTTTTTTTGGTAAAAAATATATCAACTCTTGAACTGATATACCAATTCAACATCTCCAGTTGAGACATTAAGTGTACATGATGATTTTTTACTTAAAAATATGAAAGTTATATTTATATTATTTCAGACATTTTTTGGTAATTTTTTTTTTTTGACTTAACGGGAACATATCAACTATTGAGTTGGTTTGTTGATCCAACATGTCGAGATAATACACCAAGTGATTATTAAAAATTTAAAAGGTCGTCTTCCATAAGTTTTTCCTTTTCGGTTAAAATGACTTAACGAGGGCAAATCAACTATTGAGTTGGTACACCTACACCAACTTAACATGACTAATTGATTTTTTTTTTGTTACAATGAGAGGCAAAAAAAATTAAACTACACTTGAACAAGCCGTAAACAACTGCGCGGGGCCAGATGCAACATGTTAAGATCAGCAGATAATGCTGAGAGAACTTAACATGACTAATTGATAAGGAGAAATTCTATTGTACGCAATGCGTATCAAGTGGCATTGATAAGTTATACCAGGGCCCACTTTTTTTAATACACATCAGCTCAATTAAACAATTGACTTTCATGCGCGCGTCATACATAGACGACCATTATTAATTTTATTATTTTTTAATTTCACAAAAACTGTTTCTCTTTGGCTCTTCCGATTCCAACAAGGCGAGAGTCCTTCTC
Source organism: Turnera subulata (assembly GCA_028386065.3). Lineage (NCBI taxonomy): Eukaryota > Viridiplantae > Streptophyta > Magnoliopsida > Malpighiales > Passifloraceae > Turnera > Turnera subulata. Next base: position 6,826 of record JAKUCV010007377.1, read on the forward strand.
CCTTCGTAGAAAGGCGGCCACAACGATGTGAAGTTCAAGAAAGGGAAGTCAACTAATGGGGTTGTTTCGAAGAGCTGGAGCTTTACTGATCCGGAGTTGCGGAGGAAGCGGAGGGTGGCTAGCTATAAGGTTTACTCTGTGGAAGGCAAAGTTAAGGGATCTTTGAAGAAGAGCTTTTAATTAGGTGGATTAAGGACAGGTGTACCGAAGCTGTTTATGGCTGGTGGTGAATTTTTGTGGGAGAGAGCTCATCCAATCTTCTGCTGCTGGTTTCTCTTGACGATGTTCTTGTCCTATTTCTCTATTCTTTTCATCTTTTTTCTTATAAGCTTGTGTCCTGTGCTGTGGTTGTCTTTTTTAAGTATATAAATTACCAAGATTTATAGAGTCGAAGTTGTTGATTCAAGTGTTGGTGATGTTTGAAGGAATTTTTGTGATCATTTTTTTAATCAAATTTCATTCCTTTTAACCCATTAATTAAAACGGTTATATATGCTCGTCTTAGTGTGATTTGCGCTGTTGGCCACTAACTATTATTGCTTAATCGCCAAAGTTCATTTCTTCTGCTTTCTCTTGCTCCGGTGGGGCTGGCGTTCAATATCATTTCATTCTACATTTATGGTTTGATGTAGCGTCTGTTATATCCGGAGTTCATTGATACTTCGTTGAATTGATGGCGGTGGTTGGTGTACTTGAAGCCTGTCTGAATTGATTCTCGTGAGTGTTGGGTGTCACTATCTCTTCCACGTGGTGAAATCTTCTATAGCTATGGAAATTTCCATTTTATGTATATCAATCCTTGCTCCATCGATCAACTACAGGAACCTCTGTGATTTGTAAATTTCCTGGAGTTCTATTGCAGGCTGTTATGTGCCCACCGAGCATACTAGAGAAAAGGAAGTCCTCAATCACTGATCAAGGAGGCGACAGTGTTGAGGTTTCCCTTTTCCATAGAGAGATCCTAATCCTGAATAGTATAGTCTTGGTTGCAGAAACTCAGTATCCATCATTTTCACCAACCCTACTTGGCGACCTGGTATCCCCAGGCTCCGTAGAAGGTCACTGTTCAAATAAATGTCTCGTATGCTATGTAAAGTGGAGTTGGAAGAGCCAAAGACAAATATAATAAGGGTTTTTGTGAAATTAAAAAAATAATAAAATAAAATGGTCGGCTATGTACGACACACTCTTGAAAGTCAATTGTTTAATTGAGCTGATGTGTATTGAAAAAAGTGGGTCCTGATATAACTTATCAGATGCCACTTAGTACGCATTGCGTACAATAGAATTTCTCAATTGATAAGTGTACATAGTAATCTTGGGATTAAAATATTAAAAGTTTAAAATGTATTACTATGTTCTTTCAGTAGCTTTCCATTTTGGGTACAGACGTATCAAAAGCATATAAAGCATTGAACCAACCCAACATATCCAATAACTGTTCAAAAAAAACTAAACTGGCACAAATGTGCAATATAATTTTTTTTTTAATTTAGAGATTAAAATTTTTTGAAAATATATTACTTCAATAATCTTTCAACAGTTTTCCTTTTTTCTTATCAATAATTTATCGAGAGTGTATCAGCTTCTTCTTTTTTTCCACACAAAGAACGTATCAATCAACAACCACAATAATTTGATAAGCCAACGGTTATCAACCCTAATTTTATTTTGATTGTTTTCGTCAATATTTAATCTCGAGACATTCACAATTCTAGGCTATGCCTAGAGTTTAGATTTAGACAACGTTTGGCGGCAGTCACCCCCCTCAAATGCATTGCACTTCCACTGTCCAAACCTCAAGAAGCACCATCCCCTCCCTTCCCCTCCCCGAGTTCTGCAATTCAGTATAAACATCTGAAACTAGACACGTAGCATTTAGCAAGCAAGAACGGCCACAAAATCCGGAAACCGGAGAGTACTGGATCTTTTTCCGCCGCACCATGTTTCCTCGGTTCCTCCACTAATCATCATTGCTAAAATTCAATATATATTTTTTTTTCTTTAGCGTTAAAAGTATATTATAAGATCATGATCTTGATGCTGACTCATGTAGACCCATTGAATAATCGTAACATAGTCCGTGCACTCTTGGACCTTGATGCTGACTCATGTAGACCCATTAAAAAATCACGTAGTCCGTGCCCGTTCTTGGAAAACAATCCATAGAATAACATGTCACAACTATCAAACCCAGCAAACGGAGAGCAAAATCACATGAATAAATACACGTGGCACGAAACGGATAAGAATAGAGTGTATTTTTTATAGCGAAGGGACCGACGCAATAAAGTAGTAAACTCCAAATCTGTATCACATGATCATAACATTAACACCCATGTAAACTGTAGTACATTTGGATTACATACCTCCTTAAGCTAAATTACGCCCACCAAGCTACTGCTTTATTAAGGTAATTAATATCTTTTTGTGCAATTTTATTTATTTTCCATACTATTAAGTCCAGATAAATTCATATTTAACAAAAGTTAATCGCTTCAACAACATTTCATTTCCGATAACTGGTTATGAACTGTCAAGATAAACTACCACACTCACCAATCGTCGATTTTAACGGTCAAGCCTACTCGAAAACCCACTTGACAGTACCTTTTGGCTTTCACAGAGCACATCAGTTTAATAATAATAATAAAAAAAAAACTGCCCCCGAAACTATCTATTACGCGGGAGTTTCTTAACTGCCACCATCTTAAAGCCAACCCACGCACATCCCACGGTTTGTTGGGCTTCCTTTTCTCTTTTCTTTTTCTTTTTTTTTTTAAGTCATTATTGCATTTCATTTTCGTCTTATAAATAGACACCCACTTCTGTCTCCTTCCCCTACCAAAAACCTCAGTTTTCTAAGTATTCAGTTCTAACAGACGCAGAGAAAATGTCGACGCCGATGATCAACAACAGCGAATGCCTCTCTCCCTCCACCCTCAAGGAGAGGCTCAAATCCTCGCTCTGCTGCTTCCACGCCGCCCAGCAACACAACGAGATCTTCGCCGCGGCGGCGGAGGACGGCGGCAGGAAGCAGGCGACTCCCCGGTCGCCGTACGCCTGGCTGAAATCGACGGCTCACGAGCTGGAGATCAAGGACATGTGCCGCGGCCTCATCGGGAGGAAGGGGAGGAACCGGAAGCGCCATAACTCGAGCGATTTCCGCTACGACCCGATGAGTTACCAGCTCAACTTCGAGGACGAGACTAGCAAGTCGTCCGACGACGAGGCGCCGCTCAACAACTTCGTGGCGCGGCTGCCGGCCACCCCCGACCGGTTCGCGGAGGAGAGCTGGGTGCAGCGGCCGCCGACCGTGACTATGGCGAGGA
>JAKUCV010007378.1:0-11051 GCA_028386065.3 Turnera subulata
TGGACTAGGGTTGGCCGCCTTAAGTTTGAGTTGGCGTGGACAAGTAAGGAGAAACCTAGCCTAGGTAGGATTCCTTTTACTTGTAGGGAAAGTAAGCTGAAACCTTGCGGTACCTATTATAAATAGGATGCGTGAGGGGGAGTTGTTGGGCATGTATTGTTGTTGATGTTTATTAATAATAATACTGAGTCTTCTCCCACATTCTTGTGTTGCCGATTTCTCTATCTCTTTTATTCGTGTGATTGTTGTTAGGTTGACAAGCCTTTGGCTTGACCGCACGGGCTGTTGCTGCGCATCTTCTCTGTGCCCGTGACACATTGGTGCGCTATTGGTGCGCCATTGGTGAAATTTTCATTTCTTAGAGTTTTGTGCTGAAATTTTGTACACAATCCCAAAAAAAATCCAATCTAACCACTTGCAAAATTTCAAACTTTTCTGAGAAGTGGAAGTCCTTTTTTTTTATTTTCGAAACATTTAATATCCCGTTCATCGGGAAAAGTAGAAAATCAGCTCAAAATGTTCGGGGAAGGCATTCAAAAACACTTATAAATCGTCCCCATATTTGTGAAATCTTCTTAGACAGCATTAGTTCGGGTGGATTTGGAGATTGCTCAATGGTGCACCATTGGTCTGCTATTGGTGTGCTATTGGTGCGCTCTAGGTGCACCGTTGCTGCGCGTTTAGCCCTCGGTAGGCCTATTGGTGCGTCATTGGTGCGCCATTGGTGCGCTATTGCTGCACCATTGGGGCGCCATTGGTGCGCTATTGGTGCGCCGTGGGTCTGCTTTTGGTGTGCTATTGGTGCGCCATTTGTGCGCGATTGGGGCGCTATTGGTGCGCCACTGGTGTGCCATTGGTGCGCCATTGGTGCGCCATTGGGGCGCCAGTGGTGCACTATTGGTGCGCCATTTGTGCGCTATTGGTAAGCCATTGGGGCGCTATTGGTGCGCTATTGGTGCGCCTTTGGTGCGCCATTGGTGCGCTATTGGTGCGCTATTGGGGCGCCATGGGTGCGCTTTTATCCCTCGGTAGGCCTATTGATGCCCCATAATTACCCACTATTGGCCAACGGCGGGCCTATGACTTGGCCCCATTTCCCAAGGTTGGCCTATGACTTGGCCAAATTTTCCACGGTTGGACTATCACTTGGCCGCCATCAGGCCGGTTGCATTGCGTTGTAGGGTACTTGGACAGTCTTTGGCGGGTAACTTTTGTTCTCAGCTTCTGGCGAAAATGCTTAAGTGAATGGGGACGGATTGGTGTGGGATGTGTTGGGGGAGGGACGAATCGGAGCGACATGGGCCTGAATCTTAGTGGATCGTGGCAGCAAGGCCACTCTGCCACTTACAATACCCCGTCGCGTATTTAAGTCGTCTGCAAATGATTCTACCTGCAGCTCAGTGGGAATTGTGGTTCAAGTCGGCACTCGTGGCTCGTCCGCCATTGGTGCGCTACTGGTGCGCCATTAGTGCGCCAATGGTGAAATTTTCATTTCTTGCATTTTTGTGCTGAAATTTTGTACACAAACCAAAAAAAATCCAATTTAACTTCCTGCAAAATTTCAGACTTTTCTGAGATGTGGAATTCCTATTTTTTAATTTTGGAACATTTAAAATCCCGTAAATCGGGTAAAATAGAAAATCACCTCAAAATGTTCGGGGAAGGCATTCAAAAATCCTTATAAATAATCCCCATATTTGTGGAATCATCTTAGGTAGCTTTAGTTTTTGGGTGGAATTGGAGATTGCTCATTGGTGCGCCGTTGGTGCGCCATTGGTGCGCGGTTGGGGTGCCATTGGTCCGCTATTGGTGTGCTATTGGTGCGCTTTTAGCCCTCGGTAGGGCTATTGGTGCGTCATTGATGCGTCATTGGTGAGCCATTGGGGCGCGAATGGTGCGTCATTAGTGCGCCATTGGGGCCCCATTGGCGCGCCATTGGTGCACCATTTGTGCGCCATTGGGGCGCTAATGGTGCGCCATTGGTGAGCCATTAGTGAAATTTTCTTTTCTTGGAATTGTGAGCTGAAATTTTGTACGCAATCCAAAAAAAATCCAATCTAACTACCTGAAAAATTTCAGACTTTTCTGAAATGTGGAAGTTTTTTTTATTTTTGGAACATTTTAAATCCCGTAAATCGAGAAAAATAGAAAATCACCCCAAAATGTTCGGGAGATGCATTAAAAAATCCATATAAATCATCCCCATATTTTTCGAATCAACATGGGTGGCATTAGTTCTGGTGGATTTGGAGATTGCTCATTGGTGCGCCATTGGTCCGCTATTGGTGTGCCATTGGTGCGCTTTTAGCCCTCGGTAGGCCTATTGATGCATCATTGATGCGCCATTGGTGCACTATTGGTGCGTCATTGGTGCGCCATTGGTGCGCTATTGGCGCGCCATTCGTGCGCCAATGGGGCCCTATTGGTGCGCCATTGTGGCGCCAATGGTGAAATTTTCATTTCTTGGAGTTTTGGGCTGAAATTTTGTACACACATCAACGAAAATCCAGTCTAACTTCCTGCAAAATTTCAGACTTTTCTGAGAGGTGGACGTCCTATTTTTTTATTTTTGGAATATTTAAAATCCCATAAATCGGGAAAAGTAGAAAATCACCTCAAAATGTTTGGGGAAGGCATCCAAAAAGCCTTATAAATCATCCCCATATTTGTGGAATCATCTTAGGTAGCATTTATTCGGGTGGATTTTGAGATTGCTCATTGGTGTGCCATTGGCGCGCCATTGGGGCCCCTCTGGTGCGCCATTGGTGCGTCATTGGTGCGCCAATGGTGCGCGACTGGTGCGTCATTGGTGCACCATTGGTGCCCCATTGGCGCGCCATTGGTGTGCTATTGGTGCGCCATTGGTCCGCCATTGGTGAAATTTTCATTTCTTGGAGTTTTGAGCTGAAATTTTGTACAAAATCCAAAAAAAAAAACGAATCTAACAACCTGCAAAATTTCAGATTTTTCTGAACTTGTGGAAGTTCTATTTTTTTATTTTTGGAACATTTAAAATCTCGTAAATCGGGAAAAATAGAAAATCACCTCAAAATGTTCGGGGAATGCATTCAAAAATCCTTATAAATCATCCCCATATTTGTCGAATCTTCTTAGGTAGCATTAGTTCGGGTGGATTTGGAGATTGCTCATTGGTGCGCCAATGGTGCGCGATTGGGGCGCCATTGGTCCGCTGTTGGTGTGCTATTGGTGCGCCATTGGTGCGCTTTTAGCCCTCTGTAGGCCTATTGGTGTGACTTTGATGCGCCATTGGTGCGCTATTGGTGCGTCATTGGTGCGCCATTGGTGTGCCATCGGCGCGTCATTGGTGCGCTATTGGTGCGCCATTGCTGAAATTTTCATTTCTTGCAGTTTTGAGCTGAAATTTTGTACACACACCAAAGAAAGTCCAGTCTAACTACCTGCAAAATTTCAGACTTTTCTGAGATGTGGAAGTTCTATTTTTAATTTTTGGAACATTTAAAATCCCGTAAATCGGGAAAAATAGAAAATCACCTCAAAATGTTAGGGTAAGGCATCCAAAAAGCCTTATAAATCATCCCCATATTTTTTGAATCACCTTAGGCAGCATTAGTTCGGGTGGATTTGGAGATTGCTCATTGGTGCGCCATTGGTGCGCTATTGGTGCGCCAGTGGTTCGCCAATATTGAAATTTTCATTTCTTGGAGTTCTGAGCTGAAATTTTGCACATGCACCAACATAAATCCTATCTAACTACCTGAAAAATTTCAGACTTTTTCTGAGCTGTGGAAGTCTTATTTTTTATTTTTGGAACATTTAAAATCCCGTAAATCGGAAAAACTAGAAAATCACCTCACAATTTTCGGGGAAGGCATCCAAAAATCCTTATAAGTCATCCCCATATTTTTGGAATCATCTTAGGTGGCATTATTTCAGGTGGATTTGGAGATTGCTCATTGGTGCGCCATTGGCGCCACTGGTGAAATTTTCATTTCTTGGAGTTTTGAGCTAAAATTTTGTGCACAGACAAAACAAAATCCAATCTATCTACTTGCAAAATTTCAGACAGTTTTGAGATGTGCAAGTCCTAATTTTTCATTTTTGGAACATTTAAAATCCCGTAAATCGAGAAAAATAGAAAATCACCTCAAAATGTTCTGGGAAGGCATCCAAAAATCTTTATAAATCATTCCCATATTTTTGGAATCATCTTGGGTAGCATTAGTTTGGGTGGATTTGGAGATTGCTCATTGGCGCGCCATTGGTGCGCCACTGGTGCGCTATTGGTGCGCCATTGGTGCGCCATTGGTGAAATTTTCATTTCTTGGAGTTTTGAGCTGAAATTTTTTACACACTCCAAAACAAATGCAATCTAACTACCTGAAAAATTTCAAACTTTTCTGAGATGTGGAAGTCCTATTGTTTTATTCTTGGAAGATTTAAAATCCCGTGAATTGGGAAAAATAGAAAATCACCTCAAAATGCCCCTGGAAGGCATCAAAAAATCCTTATAAATCATTCCCATTTTTTTGAAATCATCTTAGGTAGCACTAGTTCGGGTGGATTTGGAGACTGCTCAATGGTGCGCCATTGGTGAAATTTTCATTTCTTGGAGTTTTGAGCTGAAATTTTGTACCCACACCATAGAAAATCCAGTCTAGCTAACCGCAAAATTTCAGACATTTCTGAGATGTGGAAGTCCTATTTTTTATATTTTTGGAACATTTAAAAACCGCTCGAGGAAGGCATTTAGAAATCCTTATAAATCCACATATTTTTGGAATCATCTTAGGTAGCATTAGTTAGGATGGAATTGGAGATTGCTTATTGGTGCGCCATTGATGCGCCGTTGGTGAAATTTTCATTTCTTGGGGTTTTGAGCTGAAATTTTGTACACAAACCAACAAAAATTCAATCTAACTACCTGATAAATTTCAGACTTTTCTGAGATGTGGAAGTCCTATTTTTTTATTTTTAGAACATTTAAAATCCCGTAAATCGGGAAAAATAGAAAATTACCTCAAAATGTTCGGGGATGGCATCCAAAAAACCTTATAAATCATCCACATATTTGTCGAATCATCTTAGGTAGCATTAGTTCGGGCGGATTTGGAGACTGCTCATAGGTGCGCCATTGGTGCACCATTGGTGAAATTTTCATTTCTTGGAGTTTTGAGCTGAAATTTTGTACACACAAAAAAAAATCCGATCTAACTACCTGCAAAATTTCAGACTTTTCTGAGATGAGGAAGTCCTATTTTGATATTTTTGGAACATTTAAAATCCCGTAAATCTGCAAAAATAAAAAATCACCTCAAAATGTTCGGGGAAGCCATCCAAAAATCCTTATAAATCATCCCCACATTTTTGGAATCATCTTAGGTAGCATTAATTTGGGTGGATTTGGAGATTGCTCATTGGTGCACCATTAGAGAAATTTTCATTTCTTGGAGTTTTGAGCTGAAATTTTGTACACAGACAAAAAAAAATCCAATCTAACTACCTGCAAAATTTCATACTTTTCTGAGAAGTGGAAGTCCTAATTTTTTATTTTTGGAACATTTAAAAGCCCGTAAATCGGGAAAAAAAGAAAATCACCTCAAAATGTTCAGGGAAGGAATCCAAAAATCTTTATAAATCATCCCCATATTTTTGGAATCATCCTGGGTAGCCTTTGTTTGGGTGGATTTGGAGATTGCTCATTGGCGCGCCATTGGGGCGCCATTGGTGAAATTTTCATTTCTTGGAGTTTTGTGCTGAAATTTTTTACACACACCAAAACAAATGCAATCTAACTACCTGAAAAATTTCAGACTTTTCTGTGGTGTGGAAGTCCTATTGTTTTATTTTTGGAACACTTAAAATCCCGTAAATCGGGAAAAATAGAAAATCACCTCAAAATGCTCTGGGAAGGCATCCAAAAATCCTTATAAATCATTCCAACATTTTTGGAATCATCTTAGGTAGCATTAGTTCGGGTGGATTTGGAGATTGCTCAATGGTGCGCCATTGGTGCGCCATTGGTGAAATTTTTATTTCTAGGAGTTTTGAGCTGAAATTTTGTACCCACACCATAGAAAAACCAGTCTAGCTAACCGCAAAATTTCAGACATTTCTCAGATGTAGAAGTCCTATTTTTTTGGTTTTTGGAACATTTAAAATCCCGTAAATTGGGAAAAATAGAAAATTACCTCAAAATGCTCGGGGAAGGCATTTATAAATCCACATATTTTTTGAATCATCTTAGGTAGCATTAGTTCGGGTGGATTTGGAGATTGCTTATTGGTGCGCCATTGATGCGCCATTGGCGCCCCATTGGTGCGCCGTTGGTGAAATTTTCATGTCTTGCGGTTTTGAGCTGAAATTTTGAACACAAACCAAAAAAAATTCAGTCTAACTACTTGAAAAATTTCAGATTTTTTTCAGATGTGGAAGTCCTATTTTTTTATTTTTGGAACATTTAAAATCCCGTAAATCGGGAAAAATAGAAAATTATCTCAAAAAGTTCGGGGATGGCATCCAAAAAACCTTATAAATCATCCACATATTTTTTGAATCATCTTAGGTAGTATTAGTTTGGGTGGATTTGGAGACTTCTAATCGGTGCGCCATTGGTGCGCCATTGATGAAATTTTCATTTCTTCGAGTTTTGAGCTGAAATTTTGTACACACACCAAACAAAATCAAATCTAACTACCTGCAAAATTTCAGACCTTTCTGAGTTGTGGAATTCCTATTTTTTTTAAATTTTTGGAACATTTAAAATCCTGTAAATCTAAAAAAAAAAGAAAATCACCTCAAAATGTTCGAGGAAGGCATCCAAAAATCCTCGTAAATCATCCCCATATTTTTGGAATCATCTTAGGCAGCATTAGTTCGGGTGGATTCAGAGATTGCTCATTGGCGCGCCATTGTTGCGCCTTTGGTGAAATTTTCATTTCTTGGAGTTTTGAGCTGAAATTTTGTACACACACCAAAAAAAAATCCAATCTTGCAAAATTTCAGACTTTTCTGAGATGTGGAAGTCCTATTTTTTTATTTTTGGAGCATTTAAAATCCCGTAAATCGGGAAAAATAGGAAATCACCTCAAAATGTTCGGTGAAGGCATCCAAAAATCCTTATAAATCATCCCCAAATTTTTAGAGTCATCTTAGGTAGCATTAGTTCGGGTGCATTTGGAGATAGCTCATTGGTGCGCCATTGGTGAAATTTTCATTTCTTGGAGTTTTGAGCTGAAATTTTGCACACACACTAAACAAGCTCCAATCTAACTGCCTGCAAAATTTCAGACTTTTCTGAGGAGTGGAAGTCCTACTTTTTTATTTTTGGAACATTTAAAATCCTGTAAATCGGGAAAAAATAGTAAATCACCTCAAAATGTTCGGTGAAGGCATCCAAAAAACCTATTAAATCATCCCCATATTTTTGGGATATTTTAGGTAGCATTAGTTCGGGTAGATTAAGAGATTGCTCATTGATGCGCTATTTGGCACCCCATTGGTGTGCCATTGGTGAAATTTTCATTTCTTGGAGTTTTGATCTAAAATTTTGTAGAAAAAGAAAAAAAAAATCCAATCTAACTACCTGCAAAATTTCAGACTTTTTGGAGCTGTGGAGGTCCTATTTTTTTTATTTTTGGAACATTTAAAATCCCGTAAATCGGGAAAAATAGAAAATCACCTCCAAATCTTCGGGGACGGCATTCAAAAATTCCTATAAGTCTTCCCCATATTTTTGGAATCATCTTAGGTAGCATTCGTTCGGGTGGATTTGGAGATTGCTCATTGGTGCGCCATTGTTGCGCCATTGGTGAAATCTTCATTTCATGGAGTTTTGAGCTAAACTTTTGTACAAAAACCAAAAAAAATCCAATCTAACTACCTGCAAAATTTCAGACTTTTCTGAGAGGTGGAAGTCCTATTTTTTATTTTTGGAACATTTAAAATCCCATAAATCGGGAAAAATAGAAAATCACCTCAAAAAGTTCGGGGAAGGCATTCAAAAATCCTTATAAATCATCCCCATATTTTCCAAATCATCTTAGGTAGCATTAGTTCGGGTGGATTTGGAGATTGCTCATTGGTGCGCCATTGGTGCGCGATTGGTGCGCCATTGGTGCCCCATTGGTGCGCGATTGGGGCGCCAATGGTGCGCTATTGGTGCGCCATTTGTGCGCTTTTAGCCCTCGGTAGGCCTATTGATGCGTCATTGGTGCGCCATTGGTGCCCTATTGGTGCACCATTGATGCGCTTTTAGCCCTCGGTAGGCCTATTGGTGCGTCATTGGTGCGCCATTGGTGAAATTTTCGTTTCTTGGAGTTCTGAGCAGAAATTTTGTACACAATCCAAAAAAATCCAATCTAACTACCTGCAAAATTTCAGAGTTTTCTGAGATGTGGAAGTACTATTTTTTTATTTTTAAAACATTTAAAATCCCATAAATCGGGAGAAATAGAAAATCACCTCAAAATGTTCGGGGAAGGCATTCATAAATCCCTATAAATCATCCCCACATTTGTCGAATCATCTTAGGTAGCATTAGTTCGGGTTGATTTGGAGATTGCTCGTTGGTACGCCATTGGTGCGCCATTGGTCCGCTATTGGTGTGCTATTGGTGCGCTATTGTTCCGCCATTGGTGCGCATTTAGCCCTCGGTAGGCCAATTGATGCGTCATTGATGCGCCATTGGTGCGCCATTGGTGCTCTATTGGTGCATCATTTGTGCTCTAATGGTGCGTCATTGGTGCGTTATTGGTGCGTCATTGGTTCGCTATTGGTGCGCCATTGGTGCGTTATTGGTGCGCCATTGGGGCGCGATTGGTGCGCCATTGGGGCGCCATTGGGGCCCCATTGGTGCGCCATTGGTCCGCTATTGGTGTGCTAATGGTGCGCGATTGGCGCGCCATGGGTGCGCTGTTGGTGCGCCATTGGTGGGCTATTGGTGCGCCATTTGTGCGCCATTGGTGTGCTACTGGTGCGCCAATGGTGCGCTATTGGTCTGCTATTGGGGCGCCATTGGTCCGCGATTGGTGCGCCATTGGTGGGCTATTGGTGCGCCATTTGTGCGCTATTGGTGAGCTATTGGTGCGCCATTTGTGCGCTATTGGTGAGCCGTTGGTGCGCAATTGGTGCGCCTTTGGTGCGCTATTGGTTCGCCATTGGTGCGCTATTGGTGTGTCATTGGTGAGAAATTGGGGTGCCATTGCTGCGCTTTTATCCCTCGGTAGGCCTATTGGTGCCCCATAATTACCCACTATTGGCCAACGGCGGGCCTATGACTTGGCCCCAATTTCCACGATTGGGCTATCACTTGGCCGCCATCAGGCCGGTTGCATTGCGTTGTAGGGTACTTGGACAGTCTTTGGCGGGTAACTTTGGTTCTCAGCTTCTGGAAAAAATGCTTAAGTGAATGGGGACAGATTGGTGTGGGATATGTTGGGGGAGGGACGAAACGAAGCGACATGGGCCTGAATCTCAGTGGATCGTGGCAGCAAGGCCACTCTGCCACTTACAATACCCCGTCGCGTATTTAAGTTGTCTGCAAATGATTCTACCCGCCGCTCGGTGGGAATTGTGGTTCAAGGCGGCCCTCGTGGCTCGTCCGCCGCGGGGGCTTGGCCAACGGCACGTGCCTTTTGGGGCGAGGCCCCTACTGCAGGTCGGCAATCAAACGGCTGGGCGCATGCTTCGCTTCTAGCCCGGATTCTGACATAGAGTCATTCAGTTATAATCCAGCGCATGGTAGCTTCGTGCCACTGACTTTTCAACCAAGCGCGATGACCAATTGTGCGAATCAATGGTTCCTCTGGTACTAGGTTGGATTACTATTGCGACACTATCATCAGTAGGGTAAAACTAACCTGTCTCACGACGGTCTAAACCCAGCTCACGTTCCCTGTTGGTGGGGGAACAATCCAACACTTGGTGAATTCTGCTTCATAATGATAGGAAGAGCTGACATCAAAGGATCAAAAAGCAACGTCGCTATGAACGCTTGGAAGTCCTACTTTTTTATTTTTGGAACATTTAAAATCCCATAAATTGGGAAAAATAGGAAATCACCTCAAAATGTTCGGTGAAGGCATCCAAAAATTCTTATAAATCATCCCCATATTTTTGGGATAATCTTAGGTAGCATTAATTCGGGTGGATTAAGAGATTGCTCATTGGTGCGCCATTGGTGCCCCATTGGTGCGCCATTGGTGAAATTTTTGTTTCTTGGAGTTTTGAGCTGGAATTTTGTAGAAAAAGAAAAAAAAATCCAATCTAACTACCTGCAAAAGTTCAGACTTTTCTGAGATGCGGAAGTCCTATTTTTTTTTGGAACATTTAAAATCCCGTAAATCGGAAAAAATAGAAAATCACCTCAAAATCTTCGGGGACGACATTCAAAAATTTTTATAAATCATCCCCATATTTTTGGAATCATCTTAGGTAGCATTAGTTCGGGTGGATTTGGAGATTGCTCATTGGCGCACCGTTGGTGCACCATTGATGAAATTTTCATTTCATGGAGTTTTGAGCTGAATTTTTGTACACAATCCAAAAAAATCCAATCTAACTACCTGCAAAATTTCAGAGTTTTCTGAGATGTGTGTTAGGAACAATAGACTTAAGCTAGAGGGGGGTGAATAGCTTATGACCGAAAATTAAAAACTTTGCAGGAAATGAAGTGCGGAATTGAAAAATAGAAGGACACAAGAGATTTTTATACTGGTTCACACACAACTAATTTGTGGCTAATCCAGTCCTTCAAGATACACTTGAAGAGCTCACTATCTACCGTTAAGCTTCCGGGTGCTTAACAAACCTTTTACAGCCTAGGAATTCTAATCACAAGAATCCTACACACTTGCTTGAAGATACCTCACTCCAAGACTTCTCTCAAGGAAAGAAAATCACTCTTCCTATGAGTAGCTACAAGGGAACAAACCTCCCTTTCAGTGTATGAACAACACTATGAAGATTACTCAAACAAAAGCTCTCTCAAGAGTAGGTATGAGTTACAATTAAGCACTAATAAGGCAACTCTCAATAATCTCAAAGGAATTGGCTCTTAAACTTGATTGAAT
>JAKUCV010007379.1:0-14462 GCA_028386065.3 Turnera subulata
AAGCACCCGCAAGCTTAACGGTAGATAGTGAACTCTTCAAGTGTATCTTGAAGGACTGGATTAGCCACAAATCAGTTGTGTGTGAACCAGTATAAAAATCTCTTTCTATTTTTCAATTCCGCACTTCAATTCCTGCAAAGTTTTTAATTTTCGGTCATAAGCTATTCACCCCCCCTCTAGCTTAAGTCTATTGATTCTAACACTTCTTTAGCATCTTGTCTATGTATGTTGACTGCAAAAGACCAGGCAACTTCTTCGATCTATCTCTATAGATCCTAATCCCCAATATATAAGTTGCTTCTCCAAGGTCTTTCATGGAGAATTGCTTCGAAAGTCAAATCTTGACTGATTGAAGAATTGAGACATTGTTGCCTATGAGTAATATGTCATCTACATATTGTACAAGGAAAACGATTGCACTCCCACTGACCTTTGATAAACACAAGGTTCACCCGGATTTTATGAGAAACTAAACTGTTTGATTGTCTCGTCAAATCGGATGTTCCAACTCCTAGAGGCTTGCTTCAATCCATAAATAGACCTTTGAAGCTTGCATACTTTGTTGCTATCATTGGATATAAAACCTTTAGGTTGTGTCATATTCACCTCCTCAGTCAAGTTTCCATTAAGGAAAGCAGTCTTTACATCCATTTGCCAAATCTCATAGTCATAACGAGTGGCAATAGCAAGCAAAATCCTAATGGATTCGAGCATGACTACAGGCGAGAAAGTTTCATCATAATCAACTCCTTGTTTTTGACGATAACCTTTCGCTACTAGTCGTGCTTTGTAAGTAATCACATTACCATCAATGTTTTTATTTTTCTTGAAGATCCATTTACACCCAATAGGTTTTACACCTTCAGGTGGATCTTCCAAAGTCCAAACTTTATTTTCATACATGGAATCCATTTCAGATTTCATAGCCTTCAACCACAAGTTAGATTCTGAACTTTTCAGAACTTCCTCATAGCTAGTCCGCTCATTATCTTCTACAAGAGTAATATTCTTGTTCTTATCTATTAAGAGATTAAGTTTCTCTGGTGCAGAACGTACTCTTGTAGAAGGCCTAGGAGCGTCTGTGACTTCAGGCTCTGTAATTACTACATCATCATGAGTAATTGCCATGGGATTAGTCGGTTGATCTTCTCCTATTTGTGAATCTTGAATTTCTTCAAGTTCTATTCTACTCCCACTATCTTCTTTTAGGAGAAACTCTTTTTCTAAAAAGATAGCATGCTTTGAAACAAACAATTTTTGTTCCAAAGGATTGTAGAAATAATATCCTATAGTTCCTTTAGGATATCCCACAAATGGACACTTATCGGACTTAGGTTCCAACTTATTCGATACCACTTTCTTCACATATGCATAGCATCCCCATATTCATATGTGAGAAAGTATTGGTTTCTTATTTGTCCACATCTCATATGGAGTCTTATCTATCGATTTAGATGGAACTCTATTCAAAGTATAAATAGCAATTTCCAGTGCAAAGCCCCAAAATGACTTCGGTAAATCTGCAAAGCTCATCATGGATCGAACCATGTCCAACAAGGTTCTATTCCTCCTTTCTGGTACACCATTATGTTGTGGTGTAAAAGGAGGTGTCCACTGAGATAATATGCCATTATCTCTAAGATTAATTTGAAATTCTTGACTCAAGTATTCACCTCCTCGATCGGATCGAAGTATTTTAATACTTTTGCCAAGTTGCTTCCTTACTTCATTCTTGAATTCTTTGAACTTTCCAAGTTGTACTTCATCAAGTACACATAACCATATCGAGAATAATCATCGATAAAGGTAATAAAATAGAGATGTCCTCCTCTAGCATGTGTTGACATTGGTCCACATACATCTGAATGTATTAGTTCCAATACATCACATGCTCTAGCACCTTTACCACTAAAAGGTAATTTTGTCATTTTTCCAGATAAGCGTGATTCGCATGTATCATATGATTCATAATCAAATGATCCTAAGTTACCAGACTTGTGCAACTTAATCATGCGATTCTCACTAATATGGCCAAGATGACAATGCCATAAATAATAGGATTTCAAACTTTCTTTCTTTACTCTCTTGTTATCAATGCTAAAATTTTCTTTATCATGATCAAGAATATAAATTCCATTCACATTTGTGCCAGAACAATAATACATATTGTTCTTGAATAGAGAACAACCATTGTCTTTACTAATAGAAACTTTAAAATCTTGTTCAACAAGACAAAAAATTGAAATAATATTCTTTGATAAAGAAGGAACATAATAACAATTATTAAGTTCTAATACTAATCCAGAAGACAAACATGTTGAATATGTGCCTACAGCTAAGGCAATAACTCTTGCTCCATTTGCAACACGTAGGTCTGTAACTCCTTTATTTAGCTTCCTACCACTCTTTAGATTCTGTAAATCAGAACATAAACGAGAACCACATCCAGTATCTAATACGAATAATGGTTAAAAGCAGTACAATTAGTATTGATTTCAATCATATTGATACCTGAAGTAGAAACTCCTTTCGACTTCTTAGATTTGAGAGAGTTTAAGTAGACTTTGCAGTTTCTCTTCCAATGTCCATCCTTTCCACAATGGAAGCAAGTCCTTTTGGGCTTAGTCTCTTTGGCAACAAGCTTGCCTTTCTTCTTGATACCCCCTTTTGCCTTGATGGTTTTATTCTTCTTAGTCTTTCCTTTGTTACTTTTGAAAGATACAATAACCATCACCGCAATTTGATCCTTCTTAAGGGTCGCTTCAGCAGTATTAAGCATTTTAATCAATTCAAGAATTGTGGTGGTAATCCCATTCATTTGATAATTAAGCACAAATTGTGCAAAAGAATCAGGTAGAGATTGTAGAATTAAGTCTACACTTAACTCTTTGTCCATCACAAAACCCAAGTGGCAAGCCTTTGAATATAACCATGCATCATAAGTGCATGTGGCCCAACAGAGGAACCTTCAGCCATCTTAGAACAAAACAATTGTTTCGAAATGTCATAGCATTCAGTACGAGTTTGTTTCTGAAACAACTCCTTAAGATAGATGATTATCGCATAATCATCCATTTCCTAATGTTGCTTTTGGAGCTCTAAAGGCATAGAGGCAAGCATAATGCATATTGCCTTCTCACTATCTTCAGAATGCTTCAAATAAGCCATTTACTCCAAGGTGGGAACATCATCTTCAGGCATAGGGGGTACTGGATCATCCAACACATAGGCGATTTTCTCGGATCCCAAAATAATTTTAAGATTCCTAAACTAATCAGTGAAGTTTGACCCAATCAACTTGTTAGCATCAAGTATGCTACGTAGGTTCAATTCAGCATTGGACATTTTCAATGACCTAAAATGCGAAGCATAAAAATATTAGAGTATGATCATGCAAAAAATGAATGCAAATAACAAGGACTTAAACTACTGCATTTTACTCCCACTATTTTATTACGAACTAACAGCCCTCACTATTAATCCGGAAAAAACAAGCGTATAGTTTTCCTAGTGGGTCAATATCCATCTTGACTAAAATTAAACCTTGGGTTTACCCAACAAGCCAATTTTAATTTTAATTTTAATGGTAGGCATCTCATACCAATTATATCTTATGTAACTATTGAATTCATTGGGTTGTCAACTCTTGATAACATACATATCTTATACCCAATCTTGCCTCTAGTTAATTAGCCTTGGGTTTAACCAACAAGCTACAAAAACTAGTGAAGACAAATCCATTAATGTGGTTTGAACATGTCCAATGTAGTATTGGGCATGAGTTTACCCAACAACCCAAAACTAAAGCGAACTCTAGTTATCCCTATATTAACGGAAGGCTTATTCGTCTTAATTTCTTCATTAAGGGATTTTTTATTTTAAAGTCTCATCATACATAGTTGGCATCGTTGGACATGCATCATCATACATATACAAAAAAATAATGTGACCTAGATATGGATTTGTCCTATATGCATGATTTTACAACCCAAAGGAAATCAAATAAATCCTATCTACTTGATCACCATCTTTGGACTTGTCTTGGCATCATCTCCATAGCCTCTATTGATTTTCTTCTCTAATCTATCATATACAATCTAATTACATAATATTTAAGAAGAAGCCTCAAGTTACATTTGAGGTGATTTACAATGAGAGAGAATTTTATAGAGAGGTAGGATCACACGTAGGTCCTATTTACCAAAAATAATAAAATTATGCATATGTACAATCACATTGTAAACTAAGTCCATATCTAGTTCACCATGCCAAACATACACCCTTAAAATTATTCATCTAATGCAAAATTAATTTATATATTTATAGTAATTCGGCAATGATAATTTTCAACTCTTGAAAATATATACATGATTATTATGATTTTTCAAAAATTATGATAACTCTTATCACAATTACCTATATTAATCTCATTAATGTAGAGTCACCTAACTTGTATTACAATCCATATTGATATCATCAATATTTATTCATATAGTTATTCATATTAACAACTTACCATACTATACATACATATATATTAATATATATATACATATATATGTATATATATATATATATGTATATATATATATATATTAATGTGATTTGAAGCCAAACGATTTGAAATTATAGTTTAGATGTCGACCCTTTTTTTTAAAAAAATGATAATCAACATTAGTTATACAATTTTGAAAATCGATAAAAAAAATAGATTGATAATATTACAACACTTGTAATAATCCAATCTTTTCAAACAACCATTTCCAATACAAACTAGGAGACATGTCTAAATCGTAACCCTTTAGGATTTATGACAAAATTAATTTTATTACAATAATAAAATTGAAGCTTCCCCTTACGAATAAAATCGATAGAATACTTGTTAATTATTACAAAATAAAATTATTAAACAAATATGTTATTACAAACCTTTGTAATAATTTGAAACCACCGATTAAATCAATAAAACTTCTGCCGATTCAATCTATCAAAATCTAAAACAGATCCAATCTGTTCTTCTTTTCACCAAACTCGCAACTGTATTTACGCTAAATATATTATGCTGAGTCAACCTCTCGTATGCCATAAAACAATCTAATTGTTTTCTACAAATTCGACAGATTTTTAAAAGAAAATTGCAAATCAAAACAAATCATGTTTAAAATTTCAATTCATTATTATATCTCATATAATAAGAATCAGGTATTGGGTATTGGAAGACTATTGCCGAACTACCTATTAAATATATAAATCATCATGTTCAATTAATTGGTAACAAGGCTCCGCTACCACTGATGGAATCAAAGGGAATAAACAATCTAATTGCCCGGCTGTGAACATCCAAATTTGACCCATGAAAATTATATTGAGATTAGACTACAGACATGTTTGAATCATAAGATTGATGAGTTAGTCTTGGGTTGAAGCATGGATGAGGTTTAATTTTACTAGAATTTATACGGTATAGTAATTAAGACTTTTATATGCCTAGAATTAATGAGAGGATTTAATCATAGGATATGTTAAGGACTAAATTACTAAAATGTATTTTATCTTATTAAATTTGGGCTTGTTTATTTATTAAACCCAATTATATTTATTCTTGGGTTGAAGAAAAATATAAGGGTCTAATTTAATAAGGTATGGACTTTTCTTCATAGTTGCATAGCCCATTAATACCTTGCTTGCAGACAAATTTAGCTCTGATTTTCGTAGAAAATCAGAGTTAAATCATTCCTTAATAGCAAGAATGTTTTTGTTATGATTTTTGCTTAAAATGAGGAATCAATGTGTAATTAGTCAATTAGGAGATGATTGAGAGGAGTAGCAATCAAGAAATCAGAGGATTCTGGGCATTCTAGGGGTTAATTACGTGGTAGGATCAATCAGGGAGGAGTTAGGGGAGAATCTGGACCGAAAAAGGAAAGAACGGGTGAGACGCCGGGCCTGGGCGGTCTTCCACCCATGACCGCCCTGCCTATGGGAAGACCGCCGGCCATGGCGGTCATGCACACCTAGAAACGCGTTTTCTCCCGATTTTCGCCGGTAATCTGATTCTACTCGGTTTTGGCCCATATTTTTGGCCATTACCTTGATCATTAAGTTGGTCCACGGCCCTAGGCTACCCAGAACACTATAAATAGGACCCTCCTCTCACATTTCAAAGGATAGATTCTATTACACAAACACTCTTCAAAAAGCTTGGAAACTTGGAGAAACTCTATCTCTCCAATCTTAAGAAGCAATTCCATAGGCAAAACTCTGGCAGAATTTCATGGGTAGCATCATCCATTGAAGGCAGCAAAGGGAAAAATCAAGAAGAACTCCAAGATTGAGTTGAGGAGTGGGAGGAAATTGTGTGGGAGGCACAACCCAAACCAAGGAGCTAGAGGAGGGCTACAAGAGGTAATCCTAATCCTTTTTGTCTGACCAATTATTATTGATATGTTGATGTTGATGATGATGTGACTGTTGTGATGCCATGTCTAGAACTACGTGGGCTTTGAACCCGGTCGCCGGGGTACGTAGGTGGTTTCTAGTGGTTGAAACTCAAGCCCAATCTTCTTCTTCTCCCTTTTCTTTTTAATATTCAGCTATTATGTGTTTTGGTGCTCACACTTGCACATTTGCACAAGGCATACAAAATCCTCTAATTGCACAAAGTTTCGCCCCACCATGGATGGGTGCCTAACACCTTCCCATCCATGACAAATCCCCGGGTCCAGCATCTTTGGTTCGTTATCCAGTTGCCTAAATGGAGTCACATGAAGGGTTTTTCCCAAGTTTTTGTTCCTTAATAAAATTTGAATGGCGACTCCAAAGATGTTGGATGATGGTTATGAAGAAGGTGTAAAGGAAAGGTGAATAGGCCCAAGTGATTTTGGGTCGGGTATTCACAGCGGCGGAAAACGTGTAGATTGATTCCATAACATCAATTGAACATATATTGGAGAGGGTATTCAGTACTTACCCGAATACTGAAGATCGCAGCAAATCAGAAAAGAACTCTTCTAATCACTAGTCACTTGGTTGTCGCAAACCACAGTGATCGTCTCTTGAGTATCACCTCCGCAAATAATCCACACAAGGCAGGAGCGAAGAACTCATCACAAGAGAACTACAATTGCCAAAAACCCTAGAGATCTAGTTAGAGATTTTGGCTCTAGGAGGAGAAGGAGATTAGAGAACAATTTCTCTGCGTTGGGTGTTATATGTACATCAAAAGTATATGACATATATTTATATGCACCAGTCCATTGAGTTATAAGAAACCCTGATGGACAACTTAAATAACTAATTGGATCAAGCCCAAAAAATTATTTAACTCATACATGTATTATTAATAAAATTCCATATATCTTATTATTATTTGATTTAATCATTGGATCGTAATCCAACATGCTTTGCCAATGAATACAACAGTAACAAATAGTAGAATTTTGTGTCATTCTTTGTTTTCATCCACTCGTGTATGGAACCATAGTCCATAGTATATAATGGAAGCTCTTAGATTTTTTTTAAAAGAATTGAAAACACAAGGGGAATAGATGTGTATATATACCTGGAGGAATGTATCCGAATGTGCCTGCAAGTGAAGTCCAGTTACTTGAGTTAGGAATCATGAACCTGGGCAGTGCTAAAGTCAGACATATGAGCCTCATGTTCCAAATCTAATAGAATATTGCTGCTAGAAATGTCTCTATGGATGATTTGAGGAGTACAGTCATGATGTAGATAGGCTAATGCAGACGCCATTCCCTTGACGATATTTAGTTTCTTTTTCCAATCCATTTCAACAAGAGCATTGGCTACCTCCCTAACTCTCATAGCTTGGGTTTTTGGGTTTTTTGGGCCCTCATGTTTAGTGGTTTGGCCAATTTGGTACCCCGACTTTTTTTTTGGCCGGGCAGGTATCCCGACTTTGCATGGGCAGGCCAAACGTGATCCCCCGGTCAGGTACCTGCTGACGTGGAGGGCTTCCCGGATTTGAGGCCTGAAAGGTGCTCCAAAATGACGTCGTTTTGTGCCAAAATGACGTCGTTTTAGCTAGTTGGATGGACACGTCAAATCTACGTGTCCTTGTGGACTCCCGCATGCTACCAACCCGATTTCTTGACTAAACCGAAGCAAAAACCCGACCGGATACCAAAAGAATTGCCCAATAACACACCTTGCAAAATGGTTTGAATTTTTTAGTAACACCTATAACTGTAATAATAATAATAGACATATTTTTCTTCCTAAAAATCTTCTCACAATCTTTTTTTTTAATTATTTTTTATAAATATTTTTCTTGAAAACACAAAAATAAGAAATTAAAACATTAGCGAATCTTAAGCATATTACTTAGTTCAAACACTATTTTTCCCCTTCAACCCCTCCCACAAAAAAATGGCACCGACGGCAACTGACCACCACCACCATTCTCCACCCTGCTCTTCAAACAGCCACCCTCCTCTTCAATCTCCAACCACCACCACCCTCTTCACCAAAAAATTCCAATTCTTCCTCCAACAAGACATATAACGAAAATTTCCAACCCCAAGCCAATCCCTAAATCCCCAATTCTTGAAGCCATGGGGTCATCGGACTTGGGTGTTGGGGAAAGGAGAAGGAGGTAGTGGTGGCGCGTCCTCATCATGTTTGGCATGCCTGATGATGCTGAGGTGACGGGAAAGGGGAGAGGGACCTCGAAGACGTGGGTGCCGGCGCGGGTGATGTAGGCGTAGACTGAGTCCTTGACGGCACTGTAGGCGTTGTGGAGCACAACGGCGAGACCAGCCTTGAGGAGAAGGAGAGGAAGGAGTCGCGATTGGTTGTTGTAGCGCGGTGACAGTGTCTTGTCGACGGCGAATCTCAGGGCTGTGGACGAGGACAAGCTTCGGGGGTGGCATCGCTCGAATGGGTAGGATGCTTTGCAGCACGACAGCAGTTGTGCTTGCCCAACCGGTGACCTTCTTTCTCTAGTGGCAGCCTGGCTTCGTGTTCGGGGCGACAGGTTTTAAGCTCCGATGGGAGCACTCCATGGTGGCGGCAGCAAGGGGAAGAGACGAAACTGATACGCGTGTGCGACTTGTATTTTTAATTACATGCGTCTAATTTGAGTTATTTTAGGGTGAACTGCTTTGTTTTTTTATGTATTGCGGCTTCATTACAATTTACCCCCCTGAACTTTCGGTCAAACTAAGGTCGCCCCCTGACAAAAAAAAACCGGTATTTGACCCCCTTAACTTTTAAATTCCACGGTTAAACTCCTCTGGTTGACCCGATTCTGACTCCGTTAATTCTATTAACGGAACTTGCGGGTTTCGAACACGTGGATTATTTGGGATTGTTGATTTGTTCCCTTATTTATTTTTTTCTTCTTTATATTTTTTTCTTCTTCTTCCTCTATCTCTTTTACATCTTCTTCACCTGCCTTTCTTTTTGTTTCCTTTCTTCTTTTCCTTTTTTTTCCCTTCTTCTTTCTCTTTTTCTTCTTCTTCATCGGTATTTCTTTTTTTCTTCTTCTTTTTCCCTTTCTTCTTCTTTTCTTTCCTCCTCCTCCTCCTCCTCCTCCTCCTCCTCGCACCCATACCTTCCATCCACCACTGAGAAATCATCACCCCCAGTGCCCTCTTTTCCTTGGCCTCCCTCTCCCTTCCCTCGTCACACCCACATCATCCCCAAAAAAGCCATGGCCGACACTGGTCGGCACTGCAAATTGTAATCAAGCCCCGGAATTATAAATTCCCTGTAAATCAAATCCTTTACTCCAGTGAAATAGAAACAAATCGAAAATCCACCAAAAAAGAAACCAACACTAAGAGCAAAAAAGCTAATAAAGAGATAGAAATTGATGAGGTGATGTTGATGTTGATGTGCTTCGGGTCGGCAGCAAATCCAAATCCAAATTCATGTTGTGTGGTTTTAGAGGGAAAGAGGGAGAGGTCGGCAGCAAACCTGCCTATGGGGTCTAGCCGGAGGAGGTTTTGATGTGGTGACGTTGATGTGCTTCGGGTCGGCGGCGGTGGTGGTCTTTGATCTAGCCATGGTGGTTCTTCCTTAGTGGTGGTGTAGGTGGCCAAAGTCGGCCTGGACGTCGGGCGCGTGAGCAGTGGAGTCACAGGGGCAGCAAGTGGAGAAGCTCGAGGTGGTAGTGTTGTGGCTTCGCCGTTCATCGGTAACGGTCGGCTTGCTGCGAGGAGAAGAAGGTGGAGGGTTGAGTTGAGCGACGATTCAGGGGAGTTGAAGACGGCAGCGATTGGGAGTTGTTGATTTCTTGTTTTTTTCAATTCTTATCATATAAATGATTTTACCGATTTATTTCCTTTTCCAATTCTTATGATATAAATGTTTTATCTTTTTTTTCTTTTTCTATTTATAAATATTCCATTATTTTGGTAAAAAAATAATCACTATCAATTTTCATTATTCTCTTCTGTTTTTTACCATAATTTGTTTTTATTTTTTCTTAAGATGGAAAATAAAATAAATGTCTACAATTAAGATCGTGCCAAGTGTCAATCATCCATGTAATTCGTTAAATCACCAAACACGGACCTAACAGACCTAACGAAAATGAGATAAAATGCGGAATTGCAAAGTTAAGGGGGTCAAATACCGGTTTTTTTTTTTGTCAGGTGGCGACCTTAGTTTGATCGAAAGTTCAGGGGGGTAAATTGTAATGAAGCCATGTATTGCTAATGGATGAAAAAACTTTTTTTATTTTTTTTGCACTAAAACTCTAGTAAGTTATGAATTTTTTTAAAAAAGCATGTTGTTCCTTCTGCGACATCCGATAAAAAAAAAAACATGTTTACTTTTTCTTTTTAAATAGTTTCAAAATTAATTTATATTAGGAAATCGAATCAAAATCAATTTATGATATAAATTTGGATTCAAATGAGATTTTTATGCCACCAATATAATATTGTTTTAAATTTTTTAAAAAGATTAATTCCAGCACAAGATAATAACTACAAGAAGATATTTATTTATTTATTTTTTTTGACCGTTGAAATTTAATCTTACTCTTTATTAATTTTTGGAAGTGGGCGGGTGAAACTGGGCGGGTCGGGTGAGATCGCGGCCCGGCTCGGTTCGGGTTCGGTATGTGAAGATTTTGGGGTTCAGGTGATGTGGGTCCCACTAAGCCACCTGTGTCCGACGTGGCATGAAACGGTGACGTTTTTTCACTTAATACGACGTCGTTTTGCTACAGTACAACGCGCAAATGCCCGGGCAGCCTCCACGTCAGCAGGTGCCTGACCAGGGGTCTACGTTTGGCCTGCCCATGCAATCTCGGGATACATGCCCGGCCAAAAAAAATGTCGGGGTACCAAATTGGCCAAACCACTAAACATGGGGGCCCAAAAAACTCAAAAACCCATTAAGTGAAGTTGCTGCACATAAACCGATGAGAATGATTAAAACTTAAAAGCGTGACTGCTTGAAGTAACATTGGCTTCTATAAGAAATATACCAATGATTTTTCTCTCACAAAGTTGCAACAATTTGCTGCTTAGATTTTGCATGTCTTGGATGACTCTTTCTATAGACAAGCTAATTTACCATTGTTGACCTAAATTATTTCTTTCTTCCTTCCAAATTATTCATCCGGTACCAAATTTCAAGATCGCTGTATAGGATACAGTAAATCATTTCGTAAAATGTCAGATCAAATAATACATCTTTGACTGAAGTTAACAGTATTTAATTACCTGAGGAAAATTGCCTATCACAATGGAAAATTTTATTATTGGGACTCCCATATTGATTAGTTATAAATCACTGTTGTATTAACAAATATCCTCGAGGGTTTTCTCTTTTTTTCCCCTAAGGTTAATTTATTTTTCTAATTTGTCACTGAGGGTTCCCTCTTCCTCTCTGGATTTTATTATTATTATTATTATTATTATTATTATTATTATTATTATTATTATTATTATTATTATTATTTTTACCTTATCGCTTATTATTTTAGATATAATTCTATACTATACATATTTAAATAGTTCAATTATTTTTGATACATTCAAATTTAAGATTAGGTTTACAACAAATCAAGCTTGGACTCTCCCACCATAAAATTTCTCATATGTATATCCACCGCCAACTAACTATTGTTCACTTTTTATGTTATCTGATCATCATATATTTCTCTCTGTCCAAAGTTATGCCTAAAGGCTGCAAATTAGGAGACAGTTCCATAATTTGGTTTTGGGAATGATCAAAGGTCAAAATTTATGTTCTTCAAATGCCTCCCATGTTTTGTTGGCTGCCAATGTTTTTGTACACGGGTTATTTGTTTCATGGCAGTTTTCAGGTCCTGTTACTAACTTGGTGCACTGCACTGTGCAGGTCAACGTTAGCAGTGCTTGGCCTTCTAAATGAAATGCACATGCCTGAACCGCATCTGCGCCATAAGAATCCGAAGCTGACTTGCAGTACGGCATAGCCCACAAAGATTGCCATTCTGGATGTTGCTAATTAATCATCCAATAGATCCTCTTGGCACAAATTAAAGCAAGATGGAAGAGGTCTGCTTGGGATGCTTCTATGGATCTGCTTGGAATCATACCAAGCAAGAGTTGGCTCGGGAGTCGGGACTATCTTGAACTATAAATAGGGAGCATTCTCTTCATTTATATACAACTAGCATTTCTTTTGTTCATTATACAATGAGTACATTTTCAATGAATTGAGCAGCCACTTGGTCAGGTTTATGGGTCGATATTTTTGGTTTTGGGTAGCAGAGAAAGTTGACAATCTTGGACGGGATGTGACATCTTTGACAATCCTTGTGCTTTTTTTTTTTTTTTGAAATAAACAATTCGTGTGCTTCTTATCTTTGACAAAATATAGTTGACTCTTTTAAGTAGCAGCCAGCAACTCTTCATGAATTAATATGGCTAAAAGGAAAGTTACTGACTTTTAAGGCTTCCAGTGTAGGTTTGTCTCCAAGCACTCCAGCTTATAACATCCCTATCAATCTCATCTGTGAAATGAATTCAATCTACACATATCTTACTCCACTAATATATATATCCTCATTAGTTATTGTTGATTTC
This sequence comes from Turnera subulata, assembly GCA_028386065.3. Lineage (NCBI taxonomy): Eukaryota > Viridiplantae > Streptophyta > Magnoliopsida > Malpighiales > Passifloraceae > Turnera > Turnera subulata. The sequence continues at coordinate 13,053 of JAKUCV010007379.1, forward strand.
TTCTGATCTAGTTTATATTTGACGTCCAAAACAAAATATTTCTTCTGATGTTTATACTTCTATAAACAAAATTAAAATTAGGACTATATAATACAAAGTACTCCTCATTCATTATCGTAGCAGAAGAATCCTAGAAAAAACTAACCTGGTATAATATACCAGACGCAATAACATGCTTAGACATGTTGACCAACACAGAATGTCCATAATTATGCACTTCGTGCCAATTAACAGAACAATTCTTGCAACATTATGGTGGAAAATGGCTTTTCGAATGCTGGCGACTGCCTGGTAAATTCCTTCGAAAGCTGATGCATGGTAGGGCGAGACTGTGGTTTAGCATCCAAGCATGCGATTGCTAGCTTTGTAAAATGGACAACACCATTGACTGCAGTTCCAGTATTTGGGAACGGGATGCGTTGGTCTATAACATCCTTCAGCAGCAAATGTTTATCAGCCGGTGAGGAAGAGGAAGAAGAAGGAAATGAGGGTGCGAAGAGTGAAGAGATGAGGGTTCCTGGATGCCTTCCCATCATAACTTCCAGTGTTATCACTCCAAAGCTGTAGACATCATATTTTTCGTCCACTTTCCTGCTGTATGCTTGCTCTGGCAATGAATACAAACCAATAAGAGTAGAATTTTGGTCCAGTCTACAGTGTTATAATGGAAGGCCCTAGAATCAAAAAAAAAAAACATGAAAACACAAGGGGAATAGATATACATATACCTGGAGGAATGTATCCGAAAGTGCCTGCAAGTGAAGTCCAATTACTTGAGTTAGGCACCATGAACCTAGCAGTGCCAAAGTCCGAAACATGAGCCTCATGTTCAAAATCTAATAGAACATTGCTACTGGAAATATCTCTATGGATGATTGGAGGAGTACAGTCATGATGTAGATAGGCTAATGCAGAGGCCATTCCCCATGGGAGACTCACCTATCATAATTAGGTCCAGGTGTGTGACATGGGTTAAATCCAGATTAATCGGGGTTAAGTTCAGGATACCGGAAGAGAAACAAAAAAAATTGTATGATTTTTCATTATAGAAGTATAGGTTTCCCGGGAAAAGCCTGATCATAATACCAGACATCATAGCCACATGTTTAAACGAGTCCAACAACTATACAGATATATTCACAACCACTCCTTCGTAGTTAATAGAACAATTCTTGCAACATTATGGTGGAAAATGACTTTGGAAATGCTGGCGACTGCCTGGTAAATTCCTTACAAAGCTGATGCATGGTAGGGCGAGACTGGGGTTTGGCATCCAAGCATGCAATTGCTAGCTTTGTAAAATGAACAACACCATTGATTACTGTTCCACTATTTGGGAATGGAATGCGTCGGTCTAGAACATCCTTCAATAGGATATGTTGATCAATTAGTGAGGATGATGAAGATGAA